>VZSC01001606.1:628616-641318 GCA_013398225.1 Steatornis caripensis | reverse complement strand
TTGATGAATACGTTGAACAGGACTGGACCCAGCACTGACCCCTGGGGAACACCGCTGGTCACAGGCCTCCAACCAGACTCTGCACCACCGATCACAACCCTCTGCGCTCTGCCATTCAGCCAGTTCTTGACCCACCTCACTGTGCGCTCATCTAGCCCACTCTTCCTGAGCTTTCCTATGAGGATGTTGTGGGAGACAGTGTCAAAAGCCTTGCTGAAGTCAAGGTAGACAACATCCACTGCTCTCCCCTTGTCCACCCAGCCAGTCATGCTTCTTTATGATTAAACTTTGATGTAAAATGACGTGTATTATGTATTTATGCTACAGTATACAATAATTTAATTCAAACTGAAATTAGCTTTATAATATGGAATACATATTATGAGCATATTCAAATGAATAGATGCATAACCCACCAGTCTTTCTCTGAATCACAAAACTACAAAATGTGATTTGTAGCAAACTTCCCAAATAGAGATAAAGTTTTCAAAGCTTATGAGCCAAGTTTATGGAACGCTGCACTGCATTATTTACCATATAAATGCAATGCTTTCACAAGACATGAGTAAAGTGAAAATTCATATTTCTAAAGCATACCTACCTACATTAAATCTAGGCTAATAAATCATTTCCATACTACTTGAATTTCCCCTATTTTTAGGTGGCTTTTATTTTGTTCAGCAATTTCCTTCAAATATGCCACTGATAGCCAGGCCAGAAGTTACACTACTTATCCTGCAAGATAATTAAGAAAAACCTTTAACAAGTAGAAATATGAACATTCAGATAGCAAAATGTTATTAAGTCTGCTAAAGCAGGCTTTATTTGATTCCTGAAAGAGTACATAAACTTCAAACTGTTTGTTCCTGTAAGAAAAAAGGCTGCTAAAGTGTATTCACAGATTCGAAAATTCAGAGTACATCCACACAGTTGAACACAGACTACAGGGAATACCAGAACTGTCTTGGATGCTAAGAGAAAATAGAACACACACACCTCACAGACATTTTGCGCAGACACACTTTGGTGTCTACAAATTACTCCGTATTTTTTAATAGTAACTTCTAGAAATTCATGAACAACCAACCTTGAAAAGCCTGTCCTGTCTTGATCCCAGAAGTGGTAAAATCCTGTACCTCCTAGAAGTCCCATAAATACTAATGGCTTAGGTAAAGAAATTTAATACAAAGTGAAAGAGGAACAACTGCTAAATCATATGGGAAATACTGGTACATATTTACAACTGACTTTAAATGTCTCTTGACCTTTTAGAGAGCCTTTTCTAGGTTTTATTAAAATACTGCAACTCATAATATATTTTTGTCATTTATTTGACTAGTAGCCAGAATTTACAAATATTCAGAATGCAAAGACACTTCATATTTATCCCTTGAAAACAAGGGAGGACAACCTGCCCCCAATCAATACTGATAGCTTTGTAAAAGTAGATTTTCACTTGGCATGTTTTAATGAGGTTTCCTTGTGCAAAAACCACTATCTTTCAATGTATTAGAGAAACTGAAGAGGCAACTATAATCAGCAGAACTGACAGGAAAATAAAAAAGTGCTCTAACCAATTTCAACTTCTAGGATGATGACATAAGCCTAGAAGCAAAATACATGCTGCCTCACTGCAGGACATTTCTTCTCATTAAAGAGGTAAGTGGGTCTGTGTAAGCAGTGAAGACTATTATAAAGATAAGCAGATTAAACACCAGTCTTGCAGCACAGTAGCAGCATGTTATGTTGCTAGGTTGGAGAACTGAGTTTTCTTTCAAGATTTGGAATTTCCAGCATTAAGCAAGTACAAAACAAAGTGATATTAACACAACTGAAGCACCCCAAGTGGCTAATGGCAAGGAAAAGAAACAAAAGCCACTCTACACAGCAACTCATGCAACTAGCAGCAGCAGCAAAAACTGTTCATTGTGCCCTCCTGGCAATGAGCAAGTCTATCAAGCAGACACTGTCAAGGTAATGATATGTATGAAAAATATATTTGTCTTTGGGAAAAAACCCTTTGTCCAACATCTACTTAGACTCGGATGCACACAAACACAACCATTCTTTCATACAGTCATCTGCTAACAAAACCTTCCTTCCTGAAGTAGTAGAACTAATTACTGGCATTTTTATCTTTTCTCACAGACTGAAAATAAAAAGTTCAGTTCAGCTATACAAGCATTCACAAAGTCCTTACTGACAAACTGAAAGCACTTATTATAGCAAATTATCAGACCAATTTAACAATACCCCAAAGACAGCAGCTAAATGCTATCTTTTCTGCCTGAGCAAACCATTTAACCTTTTATCCTTGTCCATATTTCAAGGACTTTTTATTCTGACATTTTTCCCTTGGTATATTTTCTAATGACTTCAAAGTGAATGCCAGAAGCATATGCTCCCCAAACTCAGTTCCAGTTCCTACTCCATTGCAAAGTGGACCACAAGCACCAATCCTGAAAAATCAAACCAGCATGAAAGCTCACATGCCAGGCAGGTACCCACCAAAAATCAATGATGCTCCATACTTCTCTGAGCATTAATCCTCAGTCCTAAAATGAGATGTAGCATACTCATACACATCATAATAATCCATTTTCCTATGTTATAACATATGGCATCTAAGCACAAGTTTACAAAGGACTTGCATAATAAAGCTTCACAATTTGTTTCCACAGACTAAGTTTAGTCAAAACAAGTTGCTTATCACTGACCCAGTTAATGAATTCTAGTAACCATTAATCTGTAGTCAGTGCTCCCCAACCCTCCTTCTCCTCACTAAAGTCCCTTCGGACACTGCACCTGAGCAAAAAGCTGTGCACACTGTCCAACTAGGCTGGACACCCACAGCTATTGACCAGCCAAGCTCTGTATAACAGCAAGCTCATTTGGCCTTCACCACTGTGCTAACACTAATGTGGACCCCTCTCCTGTCAGCTGCTAATTTGCACAGAAGCTGAAGAACTTAGGCTATCTTTTGGACATCTTATCCAGCCCAAATTCTAATTAATTTCAAGTGCTGAAAGTGTACTGGAAGAACAGGAACCAAGCCTTCGCATAAAATCTTGGGTTTTTTGGAAGTTAGCCTGAAAATATGACTTTTCTTTAAACTAATATTTTTAAAAGGAACACAGTATGCAATTTCTTGTATCCTAAGATAAGTCTACAATTTCAGTATCTGCATAGATCGGTTTTATTTATGTTCTCATATTACCACCTCTTCTTCAGATGTTAATATAACTGGTAACTGCCTACATCATCCCTGTTGGAAGCCCTTCAGCAGACATCTGATCTGTGGATATGGTTATGTTCCTGGTAAATCTGTAAGCAGTATAAAATAAGTCTTGTTAATGCAAAGAATCAAAATTATAAATAAAAAGTGATTATGTTCCATGGGAAATTTGTTTTTCTTCTCGAGTTTTGAATTTTTCAAGTAACTATAAATGACAATATAAATAACTACAGAAAGCCGCCCTAAATTATTCCAGACATTAAATGTGAAAATTTACACCCAAATTTCTAATGTTTTCTTCTAGAGGTAACTTTCATAACTCAAAGAAATACCCACATTTTTTGTAAACATAATTTCAATAAGTTGTCTTTTTCCTTTCTAAAAAACACTTAAGCTTCAGCTTTCAAATCAGACCTGTCAGCTTTGCTTCGATACAAACATAACACTGTCATTCTCCTGTTGTCTTAAGAACAGAGCAAAGCCATTATCCCACGTATACATGAGAACACCACTGGTAATTACAGGAAGCCAGCATAGGCACCAGTGTTTAGCTTGATTAAGAAATATTATCCAATTTATACTGTTTATTATTCAAAGGTTTTAGAAGAATGCTATTTAAAACAATCCCCTCAAAGATTATGAGGAAAGACACTCAAACTTTTTTATCTCAATTTGTGAGGGTTTTTTCCGTTTGCTTCTCTTATAACAGGTATAAAATAGGTATCCCAAAAGGATATAAGTCTCCAGTATGGGGCAGGAACCAACCCCCTTCAAAACCTGAACATTTTCTTCCATTTCAGCATACTTTTCATTGTGTCCCACCAAGCCTCAAGCACAAAGACAATTATATAGTCCAGGCCAAACCCCAAACCAAGGTGAACAACATCCCTGGCCAGACCAAGTTTTGTTTGTGGAACACTGAAGTTAGGATCTGGGAGAGCGGAGGCAGTTTAAAGGGGAGTGCAGAGTAACTGAAAGTTATCAGCTGGTTTGCACAGCTCAGCATAGCACTACAAGACATGTAAGTCAAGAAAAATGCACCACCAGAATCAAAGCTGTAAAGATGAGAGTAATCTATGTAATTTTAAAAAGCCACTAAAATTTCTTCTAAAGGCTATAAAAGCAAAGCTAGATTTCTCCTGGGAGTAGGTGCCAATATTTCCCATAGCAGGATACCTTGTAGCAGGCAGTTCCAAAAACTCAATTGACTCATAGTATCTGAAGACTTTCACCTGTGTATGTATGCATGCATTTTCATGCTAAATTAAAGTTAACACTTAATTTAAAGTTAATCTAAAATTTATGTATTAACCTTTCAGTCAATACATATTTCAAAAGTTTTAAAAAAGCAGAACAAAGAATCAAATTTTGAGTCCCATTCAGTCTCCCCTCACCATAAACAGCTTCTTTTCCTTTGTAGAATGCAATTTCTAGTTTTAACTTCTTACAAAAATACTGTAAAAAGCAATATTCTTACTAACTGCATGCTTTACTAGATCTTGTAATCAGCTCTGTAGCCAGCAAAAAATGTCTTCAGTAGTTATGAAAGACACTATTAAGGAAAAAAAATTGAAGAGTATGTCAGTCTTCAGAGTCCCGAAATTACGTCCAAAGATGTCCCAGAGAAGATTTAGGCTGTCCAGAAAACTGTACAGTACAGTAAGCCTTCTCTTGTTAAATATATTGAAGCTTACAGTTTCTGTAACCACTGATTCCCTGATTCCCTTTCCCCATACAACAAAACAAAAAAGTGTTCAGTCCGTTGAGTAAAATAAGTAAGTTCAAAAACAAGTCCACCAAATATTCTGAGATTATATTCTCCATGCCCTATTCCCTCCCTCACCACGCCAGGAGGAAAACGTAAGATTTATCTTTAGAATTAAGAGATGATTCTACTGGGGGGTTTTTATGGGTTTTTTCCATATATTTTAGACAAACATGCTGTGTAGTAGAAAACACTAGCCAAGATAAACGCATTCAAGTACTGCGATGCAATTTGTGTTTCACATCTGCACTGAAACCAGCACAAAAAGAGTCCAACAAAGCAAACTAAGTAGTTGAACTTAGCCTGAATTTCAGCAGAAAATGAAAGGGGGCTAGCACTCTAGAGGAAGATATGATGATGATGATAATGAGCAGTATTCAGATGTGATTGGACAAGTACCACAAATGCAGAATTTAAGCTCCATGACAAGTATCTGAAATTTGGATTATCATCCTCCTCGTTACTTTTCCTACTTGCACTTACTTGTAAGGATTTTGGAGATAGAAACTCTAATTTCTTGCATGTGTGAGAAGAGGAAAAGCATACATGCAGCAGACACTGCAATGCAAAAAAAAAAAAAATCACAAATTTCTAGTACAAGATGATGTTCAAAATATAAGCTCATCTTCACAGGGACTCACTGGGTACTATTACTTTTCATCTGTACAAAAATATCAGCAACGACAAATGATACACACATATAGGAAACAATAACAAACCTAGGTAGCCTCATTGTGGCTAACATCACCATGTATTTTACATCACAACAAATAGCTAAAAAAAACACCGATCTCTGTCCAATGCAGCAGAAGCAGCTCAACCACCTGCACTTGTCCCTAGGCAGTAGCTTATGTCAATAGTCCAAGTTCATTACCTAAAATGAAAGCCTAGAAATTAGAAGAATATTCCATTATTAGAAGCACTTCCTCAGCCTTCTGTCAATACTATTGCACAGCTACATCAGACTGTGAGCACACTGTGTCTGTGTGCATGAGTGTATATTATATGCAAATATATTTTTATATACATACAGAAAATCTTATTTGCCCCTCCTGGATCTTCATTTCCAAATCTTTCACTATTACAAATTTGCAGACCAAATTTGTGACACCAAACAGGATGCAACAAAAACCGACTGAACAAATGAGGAAGGCGATACAGACAGGCCAAAAGCCAATATATTGACTTTGCCTGTAGGAACAATTCCTGTTCCTTTAGATTATCTGCTTACACTACTAAATGGCTATGTACTGCAGGGATCACAGCAGAAGAGAGTTCCCAGAGAAGACAGAAAGTATCGCAGTAGTGATATCAAGTGTATTTCAGGTAATGGAGGTAACAAGAAGCACAAGGAAAACATATGCATGCATTTCTTAAAGAACAGGAAGAGCTGGTGATGGTGAATGGTTTATTTAACAGGGAAAATAAGAATAGGTTTTGAAAAGGGTAAGGCACCTGTGAGAGAGGAGCACAATGAAACCTGAAAAGTCATGCAACCCAGGTCCTTGAAGAGGTAGCCATTGAGAATAAGAAAGGAATAGACAAAAGTACTTTCAAAATAGTCAGAGAAAGCAAAATGAAAGGAACTTCAGAAAGGTTAGAGAAAGAGTTTGAGCCAGTAACAGTTGTATTAAAGATTTCTGTTGATATGAACAAAGAGCAGAGCGATTAGAAAGGCACTTGGAAATTCAGATTTCTGCCTTATAGACAGCACTGCCCATAGGGACAGAAATAAGGAAAACAGAAAAAATAGTTTGCTTTTGTTAGTCATTAGTCAGCAGGAATAACACACAAAAGGAAAGAGATGTGTTTATTGTCTTTATACTGAGAACTCAGTTCAACAGGGAGAAAGCAACAGTGGGAAAAGACAGAAGAATAGGAAGACTGAAACATTACCAAAAAATAACAAGGATTCCCCCACAAGATGCAAAATGAGCAGGAAGGTATGAAAACAAAAAAGGACAAAACCCCTAAACTTTGCAGTCTCAGCAAAGTCACATCAGTACAAGTCTAAATCAACTGTGCTAAAAACAGCAAAAAAAAAAATTCAGAGACTATCAAGATAAAACAGGAACACTGGTCATGAAAAAAACAACCAGAAACTAAAATAATCAATTTGTTAATCTCAATCAATCTTGACTGGTCAATTTGTAGATACTGCATTAAATAGTACTAATAGGTTGTGGAAAGTGTTCTTCTATACTGAAATATAAAGGAAACAATATTTTCACAGTGCAAGTGATTAAGTACCAGAACAGGTGCCAAGAAAGGCTGCAAAATCTCCATCCCTAGAAATACTCAAAACCAGCCTGAACAAGACCTTCAGTAACCTGATCTAACTTTGGAATTAGCACTGCTTAGAGTGGAGAGGCTGGATTAGAAATCCTAATTTGGACTGTGATGTTCATTTTAAAAGTCATCAACATCCATTTTGAACTAGGAAAGTATTTTTTTTTCAGCAGCGATTTTCCAAGCTATAATCACTCAGCTCCCCAAAGAAAGTAATTAAAACAGATTGCCTTGGCAGTGCCAATGTGAACCAAGAGCTTTTAATTTTTCCTGGTTGTGAAACTTGAAGTTATCTATAAAATGGTCACTTCCCTGAGCCACAATTTCTTCTAAAAAGTCTCTCCAAGACACAGGAAAAGAAGTCCAACATTAACTTCCTTTTGGACTTACACATCTGCCTTACTTCCTTATGTCTTTTTAGCATATTTTCTTAGTTTCTGAAGCATTTTTGATGTAGATATTAATTACACCTATATATATATGCGCACATGTATTTATACCTACCTACCCAAGTGCATACAGACACAACACCACATATAGACAGTAAATATTCAAGACTACTAAAATTATCAAATTCCACCCATACTACACAGTTAAACCAGGAAAATGCATTCTCACTCCCAGCATGTCTTCTGCTGACACTGGTAGACACTGGGCTTCTCCAACCTCCCTTCCTTTTCCAATACTCCCCTGAAACATCATCACAAGAACCACTCCCCTACAGACCGAACAGATGCAATATCCCTGAGAAATTCTAGGCTCAGGAAAGCTCTAAACAGTCAGCACGTAATCAGCTTGAAAAATTTTGATTATCTGTGGTCAGAAACAATTTTTTTGGTTGTGAAGTTCCAACTAGTTAAATACATTGCAAATAAATATCAGTTTATCCAAAAAACAATCTTACTTATTGCTATATATTCAGTTATACAAAAATTTAATACAGCTAATTTTATGATAAGAAAATGCACTACCATAACACACTGTCACCATATTATATGCAGCACACCATGTCAAGCTATTTCAGTAATATTAATAAGTTGGCACAAAGAAAAATTTAAATATACACAAAATATAAAAAGGTGAGACACAGAACATATTCAGATAATGGAACAATAATTCTGTAATTGCCTTAAAGTGTCTGTAAGGTATGAACGGTAGTATGTTAAAATGGTAAATTTATTTTCCTCAAAGGAAGTGAAATTAACCATGCCTGTCCTATTGTTTAATAGGCAAGGTTCATGGTCTATAAACAATTACCTATGCTAGCAAGTATGTAATAGGCTATATCCCATTACAATGCCAAAAAAAGGAATACGGTGCTTTCAAGCAAAAATCTATTCCATGACAGCTCACACAAGATTTTGGAGCTCGCTCACTTCCAACTGTTTTATTCCACAAGAATCAGTTCAGGCATCATACGCCATTGACACTAACACACATTACCATATTTGTCATTCTATTGCAATTGAATAAAACTTCTACAGCACCACTACAAAATAAAAATAGTATGCTAAAATTCAAACCAAACTGCAGTAGTATTTACTTCAACTTAACGATAGTTGTTGAAAATAAAATATAAATATTATTTGCATCGTAGAATTGCATTCTGGTTTTGGATTACTGTGCATTTCAAGTAATAAAGCAGCATAGCTCTGAAATAAATGAGAATATTCACTCTGCTTTGACATCTAATTTCTAAAGAACGCTCAACTAAAATGGCTACTCTAAGGCAAGTCTGAAAAGTCACTTAACAGATTTTTACATGTATCTGTAAAAGTGAAGTTTCAAAAATAAAGTAAGCCTCATAGTTTAGACTTCACTTCTTTCCATAAGAATATTAGCAAGACTATTGGTTAAAAATCAAGAAATTAACAAGCTGTATTTTATTACTTTTTACAAAACCCTACTTCTAATTAATAAAATATACACTAGATGAAAACAGAAAAACTCAAATTCTAGCATCACTGTTACGTACTCAATCTGATTTACTTCAAAAGATTGTCAGCATTTTTATGAGGCTGTCCACATCGCAAGCAGGAGAAAAAAAAAAGGTAGACTGAAGTTACACTTACCTGCAACCCTCTTCTTCGAAGAATACTTGAATCATCCATATTTCGATTCTGCTGATCACAAATTCCTGCTAAAGCTCACTTGCTTCTGGCTAGCTTTGCTCCCTAACTGTTAAAGAAGTCCATTATTTTCAAACTTTTCTCCCCCTCCCACTCCCGCTCCGTCCACTCTCTAAAAATAGGACATGGTCTTTCACTTGCCTGTCATGAAG
Source organism: Steatornis caripensis (assembly GCA_013398225.1). Classification (NCBI taxonomy): domain Eukaryota; kingdom Metazoa; phylum Chordata; class Aves; order Caprimulgiformes; family Steatornithidae; genus Steatornis; species Steatornis caripensis. Next base: position 631,748 of record VZSC01001606.1, on the reverse strand, counting down.
AGCTGCAGCCACAGCCTCTGACTATCTGTACGTAATTTTGCCTGCCCCTTTTGTGGCAGATTTAGCAGGTCAGATTGGAAAAAATCTGTTCGACTTTCCTAAATCTTTTTAAGGTTGGATGTCTCATTCCCCTCATATACACAACTGTCTAGAAATACATAATAATCCACAACTCCATGTACAGCCAGAGTGGAATTTAATTCAGATCCCACACACACATATTTTTGCTTTATTTCAATGTACTTGAGTTGTTATAAGGCATCAGTAAACTACAACAGCTGCCTTCATTTACTGTTTATAAAAAACTCACTAAATCCAAGTCACATTTCCTTTAAAAAACACATGGTCACACTTCACTTAAAAAAAATCAGTTCTTTGGATATACAGGATACAGTACCATTTAAAATATGGGAAAACCTCAATGAAAAAATAGAAATTTTATTTTTCCAAATTTTGAAAAATTCCTTTACTCCTTTGTACAACAAAGCAAATGTCAGATTCTTCAGATACTGTCACACATTCTTTTGTTTCTGCTATCTCTGAGGTATGCTGGTCTCCTCCTTGTATGCAGCACACACGGCACATTCTTTACTTCATTGCTGAGATCTTGCAACTCCTATGTGCTGAAGGGTCTGGAACACATGTTGCAAGTTCTGAACATTTAAGAATTCATTCATCTATTCATCACTGACTGAGCTGTCTTAAGAAGCCCTTCCCTCTTCGTCATCCATGACAAAAAGGAAAAAAAAAAAAGAAAGAGAAAGCACAGTTCAGCCTTTCAGTCTGTCCTGCAGTTTGTTTTCTAGCTACCTTCACACAGACAACTCCCGCAAGGTCAAAAAAGGCTTTGCGCCTTTATGTACAGTATCCCAGTCACATTTTAAAATAAGCTGCTAGCCTGTGTTGAAAAATAAACAACAACACTTCTAGCTATACCAAACATCATTTTAATAAAAATTAAAATCTAGATATGTTCATCCCTCTATTATTTAAATTACTGAATATATCAAGGAGTCTTTGTCCTACACATGCCCTTTCTATATTAGAAAGGAAAAAAGGAACTATTGCAAATATAATGAACAACCTACTGCTGCAACAACCTTCAATTTTTTTAGCAGAAAGCTATAGCAACAGATTTCATCTCCTGATAAAAGCTTAGGAAGAGCCTATTTATAACTTCTGAATATAAATACCATATCTAAAAAGAACCTAGCTTCAGCCTCTGAAGAATTTCACAAAATATATAAAAGAAATCAAACTTCATCAAGAGCTGTGTTTATGAGGGGATTTCAGCCAGACATCCTGAAGTGTGCAAATGCAACAACAATGACAGCCCGGACCGCAGGCTGCCTACCACAGCTTGATGAAGTGTTCCTGTTCCCACAGTTATGACAGCTGCAAACCAAAAAAAGTCTCAATACAAGCACACAGGTTCGTGGTGCTTAAAGGAATATATATTTACATGGAAATCCTTAGCTGATCTTCATGCTAAATGACCAAGTCACATGAGCTAAACACAGCATTGTAAAGTCAGCTGAAAGCAGATACAACTCAATCCCATTCACCAGGCTTTTTCTGATCCTCTGCGGAGTGAGTGTGGTCTTTTATTGTGAGTAGCTAATAAATCCTCATCTTGCCGATACCTCCTTCCATCTGCCGTTTTAAACAACTGAATGCTGAATTAGGTCTGCAGCGTCTTTGTGAGCTCCCCAACAGGGCAAGCAGCCACACAGAGGCTGAGCAGGCAGCTCATTTGCATGGAGTATAACTGTACCATATAAAAAGCAGCGCCCTAGTAAAAACAACTCAATGAGCCACTCGATTTTTAAAGGAACAGTATCTTCTTTTGCAAATGCAACTGGAAAACAGAGCCATGCACAAAACTCTGCATGAGAACTTAGAAACACGTCAACTGGGAGAACAGCAACATAAAACCACAGATAAAGCTCTGTTTAAAAGCAGAATGAAAAATAAGATGATCATATTACCTCACTGTCATAATATTTATTATGTATTGCAGTATTATTTTCTGCATTTTAGCATCCAATAAGCTTCCTTGGAAAAATATTCCAAAGACTATAACTTTACTTATCCGACATCAGGACCAAACAAATTCTAGTTTTACTTTAAAAAAAATCCCATAAAACCAAAACATTTTGGCATGCATCCTCAGATATATTACATGCATTTTGCGGTTTATATTTAGTTTATAACAGATTTTTAGGAATTTTTATATTAGACCATGCACTAACCGGATCACTGATCTTACCTCTTCTGACTAAAGCCACTAGCATTAAACAACATACACTGCGAAAGGAATCAAGGAATCTTAACAATCACGCAATACCATTCATATTGTATTTGCCTCCTAAATAAACCACTGACAAAAAAGTTTAAGCCTGGTAACATATACATATATAGCCCCACTTATTTCTATAATGTAACTGAAAACACCCTCATTAGTACATATGCATCTAATCCTTCCTGGATGATTTACCTTAATATTGAGACGTTGCCAATTCTCAAAATGTCTTCGCAAGTGACTTATAATTGATTGAGGCTGGCACAAATCTCAAAATACCAGGAGAATCATCTGTTCTCTTCCAAATTTCAAGCTTTCTTGGGGAGAATGTTTTCAAATTGGCTGCCTGCCACACTTACCCATTTTCTGGGGTAGAGAAGCCAATCAGGGCTGCTGCAAAAAAAGCAGGCATGGCTTTTCCTCTAGCTTCCCTTCTTCAGAGCAAACAATTCTTATTTAAATGTCAGATTAAAAACCACCACCAAAAAGATCCCAAATGTGGTCATCACCTTTTCCTCCCCTCTATTTAACTGTTAACGCTCATCCACTCTCCCTTTGTCTTCCTTCAACATAATCTACCACAGAAAAGCAATGATGACAGAGGATGGGAGAGAATACTTAGTACCCAACTGAATCAAGCAAAGGACAAATGGAACTTAAAAGCAACCCTCTGACATGGAAAATCGTTCATAGAAAATATTACCTTTAGAAATTTATCTGTTGTTTCATCAAGAGATTACGCCATCCTTAGACATTTGTTTTAACATCTTAAAAGGTCTACAGATAAGTCTCCAATGAGAGACAAGAACGTATTTGTATAAGACATTTCA
>VZSC01001606.1:612070-628499 GCA_013398225.1 Steatornis caripensis | reverse complement strand
CACTAAGAGATATATTACTGAAAGATATTAAAGAAATTGAAGTACATAAAATAAAATTTTATTATATTAAAAGTTAATTATAAAACAAATTTCTCAGACAGTTTTCAGATGCAGGCAGCATTCAGAAAGAGGCTAATAAAATTTCTGTTTATCAGAAGAAAAACGAAGGATTTGAATCCTTTAAGAATTACAGTCTCTACCTTACCACTCAATTTTACTAAAAAAATAGAAAGGGAGGAAAAAGAGGGAATTCAAAGTCTGTTCACCAATATCTTTCGTAAGCTCTTAACTCAATTCTTCCTCCCTCCATCAAATTAACAAATCTGGGGAAAACTTTTGCTTTGCTCTGCAGAAATGGGAAAAGAGAAAGGATAGTGTGGTATTGGCATAATGTGGACATGGTCCAAGCAATTCCTGTTTGCCTGCAGCCCTCTCTGAAAAAGCTATTCAATCTTGATTTGATGACACCAAGAAATGGAAACAGCCATGAACTTCCGGTAAGTATGTTCCTACAATGGTTAGTCTGCTAAGTAGAGAAGAACAGCTTATCAGCTTGCCAATACCAGGATGAATTAAATGTGGCTAAGAGCAATTTCCAAAGAAACAAAAGGAGGTACTGACTTAGACAATAGTCACATGGGGCTATTTCTTGCTGTATAAGGCTGGAAAAAATCACAAGCATGGCTAAAAGCCTTTGGACAAATCCATTGAAGAATCTGCCAAGAACTCTTAAAAGAGGAAAATACACCAAAGACAACCCAGAGTCACAAACAGCTGCAAGTGTTCTGGGAAGAGACGCTGCTTTAGACACCTGCTATCAGCTGCTATCAGAGATAAGCTAATGGGCTCACCTAGTATAATCATTCTATGTTTTCATTTAGGTAGAAAGTACAAAGGTAGTGCTTGCTGAAGACAACAGTATCTTGCATCCTAAAAGGCATCAACTCCACAAAGGAATTGGAGGTAACCGTGAAATTGTAAACCGAAAAATAATTCCAAAACCAGCGAGACAGCTATGACAGTTCATGTAAGCCCAGAGCAGACCAAAGAACTTACATGTCATAAATGAGTGCTGTTGTCTCCGTATATGATGTTCATGAGATCACTATGGAAAATCATGTCTGTTACCTATTTTTCAAGATGAGTATTTGTAAAATGGGAAGATCCAAAAGAAATGTTTTCAGGGTAGAAAAAGATTAGAGTAAAAGACTTCAGGAACTCAATCTCCTTTTGTTATGGCAAGAAAGAGCACAAGTATGACAAGACATTCAAGAATATTAAAAGGAGCTGGAACTGTACTCCTTATACACCAGACAGCAACCAACCCTGCCTGTAAGTGCAAAGAGGTGAAAGATCCGTGGGTCCAATCACTCCCTATTCATGCGCCAAAAGGCACATCAGCTCTCGGAGTGGTCTGCCTTTAGATTTCAGCCAATACTTTCTCTTCACATTGCAGACTTGGGAGCAGACTCCAAAAGCATTTAATTTCTGTTGATAAGAAGAAATCTATTCTCATTGATGCCGATTCAGACCTCATCCCACTGCCTGCTAAGAAAATCTATTACTCCTCTGTCTTGCAGAAGAAAAATCTGAACTGTTAGAGCAGTTCCAACACCTGTCTGAAAATAAATGGAGTTTTCCATTTATTAACTTCAGTATAATCAAAGCAACAATTCTTTCAGTTATTCTGTAGCCCACAGGTTTCTGAATAGCATCATGGAAGATGACTAAAGGCAGACCAATTTCACTATTAGGAAAGCAACGACCACAGGAAGGCGCTATGAAGTAGTGTGATTGTTCCTACATAAAATACGTCATGCAAAAAAATAATTGAGAAATTCTGAATAAGCTGTTATCCTATTACTCCCATTTTCTAATCACCAAAGCAACTGCAAAGGGAGACAAATAAGAAAGGAGTCTATATGTACTATATTAGAGCGCACATATACATATGCACAAATTCTACTGTGTAGAATCTTATGGCTCATCTTTGAGATGTTTTGTTTGTTCAGTTTGTTTGTTGTACTACGTATGCTGAATACAAAATACCTTCTACGTATCTTAAATTGTAACGGAAACTTTGGGTGTATTTCAGGCATCACTCAACATCCATGGAAAAAGTTTCATCCAGTTTATTAAGAATTAAGTAAAATACAAAGAGAGCGATTCATTTTGCTACGACTTCCTAGTCCTTTCAAGATTTTGGCACTGCATCCTGTGATCTTCTGTAGTCTACACCACTGCATCAGAATGGAAACCTACAGTTAATATAAAAGCAAAACCAGTAAAGGCTATCTTAGCAACCAAATCATTACATTGTGGATTAAAAATTTGTGTACTCTCTAGTATGGCTTAAGTGAATTCAATAGCTGCACACCATAAACTCGTAACACTGTGGTCTAAGTCTGCTCACATTTACAACTTAGAAAAGGTATTAAGGCACTTGTGATATCTAGTATTGACTACAGAAACACCAGAAAGTCTCACAACACAACTGGGACCACATCATGGGAGACGTGGTGTGACGTCAATAGGATGATCCAACGATGAAGACCTATTCACGCTTTGCCATATACGGAGTACGCCCATCCAAAAATCAGGCCAAAATAAAACAACAGCTTTTCAGTTGTCTGCAACAGGATGTAATGCTTTTAACAGCATACTTCTATTATCAAGGAACTTCATAAGAACAATTAATTCCCTGATCTAAAATACTGAGATTCAAAATTCACGTTTTTCATGATTCAAAATTCAGTATTTTTCTTACTCTATTTAGTCAAAACTAAAAACAACAGAACATCAAGCTGTGGCAAACCTTAAAGACATAACATTTCCTTACATAACATATTGTCTGCTGGGAAAAAAAGATCACTTTCCGCAAGATTGTCAGCTGACAATTTCAATGGAATTTTTTTAAGTCTTTGGTACCATTTGTCTGTGCAAGAAAAATGAGCCAAATGTTTCACTGCTAATCTGAAACTTAAGTGTTTGAGGGTTTTTTTATTTATTTATTTTGATCAAGCTATGTTTATCTGGAGATTTTAAAACGTGTCCTTTTGAGATAAACTGACAGATTACTGAAACAAGGAAGGTTGACGAGGTAACTTGTTTAAAAAAAAAAAATACTTGGCAGTCAACCTAAGAAAACTCGCCTGACAGCTTGTCTGAATTTCTTCTGGATTTCCTGCCTATTTACAAGATTCAGTTTGATAAACTAAGACCCTTAGAGCAAAGCTGTGCATTAACAATGAACCATAACAGGAACTCATTCTCATCCACAACAAACTCCACTTATGAAGCTTGGTCCCAAGGAGAAGAAATGCTGAAAAAATGTCTAAAATCCTCAAGGTTTACACAATAATCATGCTTTCACAATGAATTTTCTGTTCCTGGTTTGTTAGGTTTAGATTCCTGGGCAAGACTGCCCCATCCCCCACCTTCAACACATTATGAAAGGCAGATGCACTAATCTTCCATACAAATGTAAATTTGCTGTGACAAGGGTAGAGGAAAGAGCTCACTCATCTACAGATCAACTGTTTTCATACTATACCACAGAAGGTATATTCAAAAGAGACAGCACCTTCCAGGCAGAAACAAGTTCCTTGGCTCAAGCCCCTTCAAAAGATAACACCTTTGGAAAGGAATCTTCAATTAAACTTTAATATTTACAGATGACGTTGAATTCACTATGCAAACGTTCTTGAACTGACATTAGAATGAAAACTAGCTTCTCTGATGCTACATTTCAAATACAATATAATTTTAAAAAGAAACACCTTTTATCATAGGCAGAGACACCTTTTTCAATACATGCTGCAAATTTAAACCTGAAAAAATAATTTCTGTTTAGTAAATATTTAGATGGCATGACTAAAATCAGGATTCTCTTACTTTATTATAAGACAACCCTCATGCTTTAAAGACATTTGGACTTAAACATCAGCAGTGAATACCTCTAATCAGAATGGCAACAAAATCAAAGCTCAAGGACCCAATACCAAGTCTTGAGTGTGTTTCCCTAATGAAAGGTATTGATATTTACTGAAAAGATTACAGAAACAAAACCTGTAGGAAGGACATCATGAACCCAGTTAGCCCAGGAGCTATTTTTCCATAGAAACTGGTTTTCTAAAAGCTACAAATTACGGACGGACCTCATATCTCATGCAAGCACACACTGAGAAATACCCTGAAAATTTTACTATGCGTAAGATTTCCTCAACTATCCTCTTCAGTTCTTCCACAGGGCTGCCTAACGGCACTCCTCCCGCAGCCTCACCACAGCAGCAGTGGTTCGCACATATGTACTTGCCTTTTCTGTAAGCTCGTCCCAAACTTTTCTGATTGATTCTTACTTCATCCATAAAGCCACATTTACTTTGAAGTACAAGCTAGATAATTTTTACATAGAGATAGCACTTCCTTGACAGAGTTAGAGTTTTAAGGACAAGAAATTGCAGAGGTATGAGACTATACTGAGCTATATTTCACTGTATTCTCCTCTCACGTGTATCTATAGGATATTTGTCATTTTGGACACTCAGTTCTTCAGAACAAATACTTGATGTTTTGCAAAACAAGGAACTCTTCTATTACACTCATATAACATTTACAAACAATGAATTAGATTGTCAACACAGTTACAAAAAAAGCCATGAAAGTTAACAACCGGTTTTTCTTTCTGCTCCGAACAGAGGCTACAGCACTGAATATATTTTTCCAATTTAATGCACATGCAATCCATTTCAATATGCCTTGAATTTTACCTTGGGTTCCAGCTGACATTAAAGTGCTTGGACAAGTCTCCAAAGATTGTACCATTTTGCCTGCCTAAGACCAACATAATATACATTCAAACACTGCCTTTGAAATAAACACTTGAAGATGAAAAGCCAAAACATTTGGAGTTAAAGGATTTTACTCTCCCCTACTCTCCTTGTCTATGCCAGACTAAGCTTACGTTGATATCTAGCATGACACCTCACAGAAGTTTAGAAGGATTCTGACACATTTTTATTCTTCCTTTTCTGGTCTCAGACAAAAGTTTGCTATTCATTTCTCACAATTTTGTGATCTCCTTAAAATGCTAGACAAGTCAAAAGCTGTTCATTTTTTAAAGATACCCCTTTTCCAACATTTAGCCACTAAACTAGAACAAAAACTGAAAGATAAGAAGATTAAACTCATTCAGGATTTCAAAGCCTTACAGTGCAATGACAATTTTTTTAAATTCTTCTTCTCCTCCACGATCTGTGTCAGACTTCCCATTTTTATGAGTTCTCATGTTATTTTTTTTTAATTTGAAAGCTATTTTTCCTCAAAGTAAATGTATAATAATAATAATAATTTGGCAATCTCTCAAACTGCTTTACCTTTGTTTAACAGAACCTATTACATTTAGTCAGGGGAAAGGAAACAAATGACAGTAAGAGATGTTGACTTAGAGCCTCAAAGAATACTTCTCAGAGGAAAAGTGCAACATTCATTATTTTAAAAGGCATGTGAAGACAACCTCTTTCCATAAAACTAGCAGGTAAAAAAACGCTTGGATTTCAAATCAAAATGCAAAAAATATATATTTTACATTTCTTGAGAGTTACATCTCACTCCAAATTCAATTCAAACACACAATCCTTATGCATGAGGCTACAATATTGACATGAAGGCAACAAACATTTCATAAAAACAGAAGTGCTTTATTGCAGCAGCAATATATTTACAATGTATGTTCTTTAAAGTGTTTGGACATCCTACGGAATTACTAATATAACATTGAGCTTAGCAGTTGAAACCTTTTATTCTTTATTTAAAGAAAATCTAAGCTTACTAGTAGAAAATTGAAATTTTTTTTCATGCATCATTTAAATTGTCACCTGGACTTCCGTCTCAAGAACTGAGAGAGAATATCAATGTGTTAATTGAAACAAGCAGTATGTAATCCACAGGACATCTTTAGCATATGTTTCCTTCCAAGTGCTGACAAGAGCTTTCTTGAATTTTTCAGCACTAGAGTCTAACGTTTCCATTTTCAAGCTAAAAATAAAAAAAAAAATCTTACATGTTATATAAATATATTTTCCCAGCAATATCTTTCCACAAGAATCAGACAGCATTGTATCTGTTTTGAGACACGGAGAAATAAAATGGGAGTATGGTAACATTGGCACAAAAGTGTCGAAAACCCCATCTTTAAAGCCGTATTTTTCTTCATAATTCAAAAGGCCCAGAAAAATAAATCCAATCAGAAATCTAGCTCCATGATGGAATATTCTTACTGATGAAGGAGAATGAGCTAGTGGAAGTAACAAGGCAAAGCTCAGTACTCAAAGCTATCATAATTTAAAATTAGACATAATTATCCTTAACAAAACCAGGCACTGTGCAAAGGGGCTTTGGAACAGCTGCTCCTCTTCAATTTAAATGCTCATTTGTTTTACATTGACCTAGAAATCAGTATCCTCCTAACCAAAAGCCAATTAGATAATAGTCTCTCTTTCAAGCTTGTAGAATACTAATTTTTTTAATGTCTTTAGTAGTGAAAAGCAAAGAAATAAACTGCAGATGATGCCACAAGTATCCTCTGTTCCAATATGCACAACAAAAATGTGAATGTTTCCTCCCCTCCTTTCTGAAAGGTCAGATTTACAGTACAGGAACGACACCCATCACTTCCTTGTGCTCACCTTTCAGCGCAGTCTCAGCCTGGGACAACCACAGAATGCTGCAAAGGCAGCACGTGAAAAGATCTTCACTTTCCTGGAGTAGCATTCCGCCATTCCTTTCACAGTAATATGCCAAACTGACAACAAGGAAGCACTACAATAAGTGTTTCAAAAGCCATCCTTCCAGCCTTGCTCAGAGTTAGGTTACTAGCATGAATGCTTTTGCAAACAGAAGGATGTCAGATTCCTTCAGTACTGCAATATAAACAAGCCGCTTCTCAAGCAACAGAATTAAAGATGCACAGTTTCCTACAGGCTCAAGTTTGTCTTTTTGTCATCTTGCTCCCTCCCATGGTCCTTACAGAGGTAACTCTGGCTCTCCTATTTTACGTCCACCCAACTGGAGACAGCATCTCCCCCAGCTAATCAAGAGCTGTCATATTTGAATGTCAACCAGTGCTGCCAAGCCACAATAAACAATGAACTGTCTCTCAGAGAACGTGAGGGGGTGACTCCTACTCTGTTCCAATCCTTATGAAATTGCAATTACAATTATTTTTGACGTTTCTTCTTCTTTTCAAGCCTGGATGAAAGTGGCCAGTGGCTTGGATGTTACCAGGAAAGAAGGAACAGTTGCAGAAACTTTGATTCCCTACCCTGCTCATTGTTTCTGGCAATCACGATAATTTACACCATTACTTTCCATTTTGGTTAAAGCCAGTGCCAAAAATACATATTCATCTAAAGATCTGTTCCAGATCTAAAGAGACAAAATGATGATGAGTGCCAGTTTGATTACACTCAAATACAAAGCTGTAAGACTTCTTGGTCTTCTGAGTCTTGGCAGCATCCCTAGAGAAAATTTTTTCCATAAAAGAAGTAGAGCCTTTTCTAAATGCATCAACAAAAGAAACTTCTCAGAAGACTGGTATCCTACTGAGTCTGACAGGTTCGAGAAAGAAACTAATTAATGCAAGAAACTACATTATGAAACAGAGAATTCAATTCTACCCAAACATTAGATGTTCATAGAAGAAACAAACACTGGCAATCATGAATAGCAATCCACAGTTCCATGCTGAAAAATAATCTGCTAAGGCAAAAGGTGGACGGTTTGTTATTGAAAGCAGCCTTCTGAAATTACGAAAGTGGGGAAGTAAAAAAGCCTATATTGACAGAATGATCTCATAGCAGAACACAAACCTGTACAGTCAAGGTGGAACTCAAGGGAAGGAGAAGCTTTTTCCAGAATAGGTAATGAAGCTGAAGAAACCCCTGCCTCCTAAGGTTTCAGTCTGAAGTCACTGAAGTAGAAAGTAACTAAATGAAAGTGCAAGCTGCGGTGGACAAAACACAAACACGACAACAGCAGCATGATTCTAAATATACCTCATCAAGGTTATCAGGCATCAGCATTATCAGTTTATTGCAGCAGTTTACTCTCTGTCCTATGCTCCTGAATTTCCCACACTAGAGCCTCCTTTCCTTCTCAGGACTGCCTTCAAAGCTTCTTTTGCGACAGGAAGCAGAAGAAAAGTCAAAAAAACCCGATTCCTACCCAGCCAAACAAGAGTCAAGGAGTAAGCAGATTACCTAGGAGGTTTCAGGGCAACTAGGATGATGACAATCCCAGGCAAAATAATTATTTTAATCCTATATCAGCTCTTCCAAATAAAGTAGAAGTAACAACCATTGTTGAGATTTTTATGGAAAAAATAAGGCTGCAAATAAATCACTGCATTTTCTGAGAAGAGTTCTTATGTGCTTTTGGATGGGGGAGGTGGGACTTGAGGCATTTAAATTACTTCCTCTGATGATAAAGTAAACATGTAGAAACAGACTTACAATTTTTGAGAGCTTTTAACTCGTCTGCAAACTACATTTCTAAAAAAAATCATCTCTCTAGGAAACAGCAAAACTTTCTTGGTTAATAACCTGCCCATCAACTGACTTCTTAAAAGTAGCTCTCAGAAGAATTGCTACTGAATATGACCATTCCGTGTCAACAGAAGAGTCATGCATACAATGCTACTCAGCATTTGAATTGATGAGCTAGAAATAAGTCTAAAACTAGTGATTACAAACTTACTGTAATAGCAGAGTATAAACAGTGAGGTCAGCACTGTCAGGGTTATCTGAATGACTTGGCAAGGCTGCTCTATCCAAATATTGTGTTAATGCAACCAAATGGTAAATTACACTCATAGGAATTAGGATTCAGGCAACTATAGCATGGAAAGAACATCTGCAATTCTGTAACTCCACAGATCTCTCCTGGATCCCTTTTTTAAAATATTGGTACCACATTTGCCAGTTCCCAGTTTTCAACTACTGAAACTACTTTAAGCAATAGGCTATACAGCACAAATAGTAGTTCACGTTTCATCTTGAATTGTTTCAAAGCTGTGTCATGATCTCCTTTCACTCACTGAATTAACGACCTCCTTTATCCTGTTTTTAACTACTTTCCTCTTAACCATTCTTAACTCTAATTCAGGGGTTGGAGGAGAGAACACTGCATTTCTCCGCCTTGAAGAGGAAGTCCTTAACTAGGTTCCATGGAGACCGTAAAGCTGCAGGTCTTAGCTGATGTTCCTTGCTCTTCAACAAGCTTTCTCTTTCTAAAACAGTTCACCTTTTGGAAACTGAAAGCAACTGAAGTGGTTTTTTTGACTATTTTTAGCTCTGCATACATATATTTCAGTTGGAGTCTTTAGGGTGACTTTTTGACTTACATTTTGAATCAGAACTGAGCACTGTCAAGGATAAAAGCAATGTTACCTCTCCTCCCACAGGCTCTTTGCTAGAGTTTGACCTCTCTTATGAAACATGAAACTCTTATGTAAATGCTACTCTCAGCATGTCCCAGTGTGGCATGTGTCCAGTCTACTCATAAGCAACAGAAGTCTACCACTAACATTTCATTCCACAGTGTCCGATCCTCCTTGGCACATTACAGTCAGCATCATCTATCCTCGTCAGACAGTGGGTGATACAGGCCCCAGATTATTACTTCTTCATTAGAATCAAGTTTCAAGGCTTAGGTGGCATGTGCTACTTGATGATGCTTTGTTTCATCTGGGGGCGGGGAGGAGGGTCTTTAAACACACAGCACCACCCAGCCACAACCCCAACATCTTTAACCTTTCCCATATATTTTGAGGACACAACATTGGGACACAGAACTGCAAGTAAATGAGACAGCCAGTCCTCAGCACAGCCATGTCAGAATTTCAGCATTTTATGGGATTAAAGTAATTAACCCTAAAACATATAGTAGAAAATGTAATAATTATACTTACAGGTAATGAACATTATTACACTTCCCATTACTCTGATCTGAGGGATTCAAAACAGAACAGAAGCTTATAACAAAAAGGATAAGCTCAATTATGTACCTTAGGTGAAATGGAGTTAAATCAACTTTATCCATTTTACTTAACACAATATGGAGTTTAACCAACCTTTCACTGCTTGCTCCAGAATGTGAAATTGTGATTACCTATTTTTAAAGCCCCGAACTACTGGAGAAGTTTCCTGATGTGCAAGGAAAACTTGAGCTAACAATTACTAACAGTTGGTCCATGACTTCTCAGATGGAGATTTCATGCAACACAGGCAAAGCATGATGACAAAAGCCTTGCTAATAATGGGACAGAAAAGAATCAAATACCAGATGGAAGGGCATGCATCATTAATGTACTTCATTGAAGAAGTTAGGCATCACAATATCTTTCCCTTGAAATTATTGCAATTTATAGTAAGCCAGTGGGAAAAGCAACAGTTTACCTTTTGCTTATGGAAAAACAGAGGAATTCAGCAATTAGAACAGTAAGGGATATCTATCACATCATTGTAGAGCCAAGTTCAATGTCGAAGCACACCTCCAGTTAAATGAGTTTGAATCCATTCTTGACACTTTCCCAGGGAAGTTGATACCACAAATTTGTCTGGCAATAATCCACATGGAACAGGGTCCCCCAAGGTTTTCAACATCTCCATTTATACAAAGATTTGCTGCCATTTTCTTTTTAAATCTAATCTACATATAACTGATTCCTAAACAGCTTTTAGCATTAAAAAAAAAAAGAAGATAAACATTACATTCAATTTATTAGAGTGCTCTCTTGGAATTAAGTTAGTACATAAATCAACTGGCTGGTTGGTAGATATTACCTGATATTCATACATGTTCATATCAGCCATAAGGAGGTCTGATTTTCTTTCTACCCTACGTCTGGAATAATTCAGCTATTTCTCAGTCAGCAACATTTTAAACACAGTATGTAAATTACATCAAAAAAATAAACATGTCAGCAGGCACGTAATCGTATAGAAAATAAAAGATGTCATTGTCAAATATACCACTTTAAGTAGCTGCCTATTTAATCAGGATTTAAGTTGATGCCTGATCAATATAATTTGATGATGCTCACAGAGTACTTTTCCTCTCAATTCAGATAGTTCTGCATGTACACGTTATTACGAATTGTTACTTTTTTCTGGCAAAAACCTCATCAGTTTATCTTGCCAAACTTACCTAATTATTTCATTAGCTTGTTTTGTTCTAATAAGATTTAGGATTTCTTTGACAAGAAATGCATGCACATGTTTTAAATTCATTAACATCCTACATTTTACCTTATTTTGAAAGAAATTATTTGGTAAGTAAATTAAGGTAAAACAATAAAAACTTGCCTAAAACCAAACAAATAGTTATCAATAGATTTAATAATACCCACAAACCTAATTTTATATGGCAGTTGAGCAGAGTTAAAGGGCTTGTGGATCAAACGTCCATGATTCAGAGCACCCTTCATTCAGCAAGGAGATACTATAGAAATAAAGGTTATACCAGAACTAGTAACTGTATGGTATGAAAGAGATGTACAAATTTTGAGCAACAGTAAAACTGTCGTACAAGACACAGCTCTACGGCTTTCACACTAAGATACCCAGACCAGTAGTCCACGGCCCAAAGAATTTACAGTGGAGAGGGATAAAGGAGGTCACAGTAGAAGTATACTTGTGCACAAAGCAGCCCAAATTCACAACTTTTCTGACTATCAAAGAATAAGAATTAATTTTTATTGTGGAGATTTTTTTTTCCTGTTTTCTAGGGGTAGGGGAAGCCACAGAGAAAAATAAACACTTCTGGGAGAACACAGGAGGGGAAGGAGAGCTTAGGAACACCAGAACAGGCACGAGGGATCTTAAAAGGGGTCTAGCTCATGTTAGAGAGAGCACAGTATGCAAAGCTGCAAACAGGCAACCAAGGTTAGCAACACTGATGAAATGCAAGCAGTAACGAACATTCTAACCTTTGTCTTCAACCTTGGATTCTTGACACTGTGATAAACACTCTGTATTTTCCTTGGCAACAGTTCATCCATTAAACTAGTTCAATTACCAATATTTAGAAAATCCAAGTAGATTTGCCAGAAGTACCTCTTAATTTTTTGAAACAAATACATCATGAAGTATCTAATTAGAAGTCTTTCTGTGAAAAATGTAGTACATGCACTGTAACTTTGTGTAAACAAATCACATAGCAGTATTCTCTGTATTAAAGGTATGCAAATACTTATTTCTAATTTTGAGTGAAGACAAATATAGAAACCATGTTAGACCTGAAGTTTCATGTTTTATTTAAACGCCAAGGCAGAGAAGTTGAACTCCAAGTTTCAAAAAATAATTTGTTTTCATAAACGAATCATGAACCCTGCCGTAGAAGTTCATCATATAACTACTTTTACTGTCCCTATACCATATGACCACATTAAAATAACGAGGTTTGAACATTCATATCTTCCATTAAAGCTTTGGGGCTTCAAGCACTTAAAGAACAAATGCTGCTATTAACCTAGACCTTACCCCTCAAATATGCACCAAATATATTAATAATGTTACTGAATCATGAGGTCATCCTGAAAACGTTAAGTCTCAGTGGATCCCATCACAAAGCAAAATCTTGAGGATTTTAATAGCACATCATTTAAGGTATATAATTAAAATCTCTCATTAAGTTATCTCAACATCTTACTTAATTTATCAGGCTCAAAAAAGTTTTAAACATTATTTTAGGTTAATTACATTTCACATCCTTTTATGACGGATCTGAAACCCCGCACATCTTTCAATCCTCTGTTATAAACATTTCCCCTTTGCCAATAACTTGAGTTCACATTGACACACATTTTTTGCATACTCATACTATAGTCTTAACATGACAGCGTTTTATATTCATGACATACACAGAATTTTTTTTTTTTTTTGTAATGGAAACTTGGTCATTGCAATAAATAACAAGAGCAAGAAGCACCTCAGTCAGTTGTTCCACTCTGTTCACCAGTAAAACAGCTTAGGTAAGCTGGTTTGTTTTGAACACATAAGGCACCTTCTCTTGCACTATACGTACTTAGATGGCCACAACTGCTTTTCAATGAACAGAATTCTGATCAATCCGAAATGCCACAATACAAGAATCCTCCTCATCTATTCCTATAATAAACAAAGCTTTGAAAAAACAGCTTGGCCATTATTTATCCTAGTCTGTTCACAAAGGGAAAAACTACAGATACTGTCTCTAAATCAAGCCTGCTAGCGTAATGGTTATTCTGACTTCATACCTCATGTTCTCACAGCACAAGGACTTTGCAGTTCCCACCAGGTAGGAGTTTAAAACTCACAAGTCCTGCATAAATGCTCAGGTTAGCAATAATAACGTAGCAAAGCCAGGTAAGAGATCAAGGTATTTTCTGGTTTTTGAACAATTGACTTTAAAATCTAAATAATATCCTTAACACCATAAGAAATAAGAGAATGACGCAGGCACGCTATATACAGCAACTGCAAGTGTAAGTTATTTCACAGCACCATTCATTTGAGCTTCAAACATTTTCCAAGCATTACTAAACTGAGCTTTACAGAAAGGCTGTGAGGTATGCTTTACTCCCAGTTCTACTGATGACCAAATGACTTAACCTCTCTGTATCTTAGTTTATCAAAGTTCAGCTATCAGGTTTGTTGCATAAGTCTCAGGCTTTAGTACTGTGTTTCACTTAGAAGGCTACACTTATCTCTGCCAAGAGATTTCACCTCTCCGCCTCTAGTGATCTCGAGGTAATAAAGACTTTAGATTAACTCTTAGGAAAGATTCTGAACTGCAGCTGTTCAGAGGTGAAGCATATAAACCACTGTATTCCCATTTTCCTCCAAGTGGTAAAATAAGCAGTCACCAAGGCTATGGAGCCGGAGCTATTTGGATGGCTGGAAATACAGAATACATGGCTTGGATAAACCAGAATGATACTGTATAGGAAAACATACAACAAAAAAACAGCAGCCAAACATGGAGGTTCATGCTACTAATTTCTAGAGCATCTCCAAAGCTTTTGCTTAGTCAAAGAGTTACAGAGGATTTTTATAGATGTCCTAAAGCTCAAAACAGTTTACATTTCTGGAACCAAGTATTTTGAAATTTAGGCAAACTATTTCATGTTTAAAGTCTGATCCTCCTATTACCAGATCCTAGAAAACAGTTCCCTGAAGTGTTACCAGACACAGAAGGCAGCCATATTAAAATACTAAATGCAGACATCTCACATTGCCTTTCTGTGGAAATACCTGCCAACAATCACCACAATAAAACAGCCAACTTTCTAATATTTGAAATCAAAAAATCAGAATTTTTATTGTCTACATCAGTATGTTTTTATATAAAGGTCAATAAGAACTAAAGAACAACAGTCTTATGGAGCAAAGCTGCACTCAGTGACTATGAGAGTTCAAGACAGTCCAAATAATTCTTTATATTTTAAGTTCCCCACAGCAACCAAAGCAAAAAAGCTAATTTTCCATGCACACTACAGCGGTTTCTCGCTTTACACCTACAACAGTGCTGCTGTCAGGAACAGAACTGACTGCATGTGCCAAAAATCAATTCAACATATTCGTAGGCAAAAAAATAACACGCACCATCTGAAGATAATGAGAACTGCAATCATTCAAACTGACAGTCTAGAGCCTAACAATTATCACAAGGCAAGTTTTATGAATTCGTATTTCCTATGATGACAAGCCTCAGGTTACACAGAAGGGTGTTCAAATTTTCTTTCAAGTATGAAAATCTCCTTTGAGCCAATGAGTCCACTCCAAAATGGAATTTGCTTCACTGAAGTGAGTAGAAAGATGCTGACTGTGTTTAAGTAATATGCTGAAGTTTCTTCAGAGCAAGATGCTGACTGTGTTTAAGTAATATGCACTATATATTAAATATAACTAAAGTACAGAATTTATAACAACTATGTGCTGTTCTTTACACAGATAACACATAAATTATTCAGCATGAAGTTTACTAGTGAAAAACCTATCAGTACTATCAGTTTTGAATGCCACTGAGAAGCTTGTGTCCTGAATCTATCATGAAAACATACAGAATTACAGCATATGCATTTTAGTTTTCCTACCAGAGATACCTTAAAGCTGTGACAAAAGTAACTCTGCAAGCACTGCAAACACTGCCCAGTGCTCAGAATACTTAAATACATTCTAAGACGCTCTTCTGCAGTTTGCTTACAATATCATTTACTTTGCAAAGATCTTATTCTCCACTCTTCCGCATTATCAGATCCAAATTCCTTGTTCTTGCTTTCAAGTTTTATCATTCAGCTCACGCTGATACAGTCAACCCTCTGTCTAAAGCTTGCTCCCTACCTCTTCCTCTAACCCAGTCCCTTTAAAAAAATGCAACCCTGGACACTGCTTTAGTTCTTCAAGCAACATTTATCTTCTATCTACCTCTTTATAGCCCCATCTTCCAAAATTGATAACGTGCCCAAATTCTCAAAAGATTCACCCATAGACTTTGCAGTGTAAGTAAATGCAAATTTTTAATTAGTATGCATAAACTTAGACTTCACATAGTCTTAATTTGGAAATCCACTTACTTCCCATCTCAGCTTATTACAACTACAACCGCTATTTCAAAATGCCATTTCCATGACATGATACAGTGATAAAATCAATTCATTCATACAACCACAGTTTCTGCTATCTTCTGCTTTTCTAACAATGTAAAGTATGAAATTCTACTTGTACAGTCAAGTATCGAAAGTTCTCTACTCCCAAAAAGAATTTATGGTCTTCATCAGCTAAAACTTCAATGATTATTCTTAGACAAAAATATTTTTTGCTGTGTTCAGCAACATGCAAATATTCAACATGTTACCACCTAAAATACAAAATAAAAATACAGTTATCTACGACAAAACATTTTGGGAAAAGAGCAGCTGCATGTTTCAGAAGACACAAATGCAAATGAAGTTTTCTCATCAGATTGAAATGCCTGCTTCTGTAATAAGTACACAGTCAATCAGCAGGAGGTAGCTCTATGCCACCACTGGCATTAATGGTTTGTCCCGCAGCTATTTTTCAGTAAAAAGACAGAGATTACACATAATTCTTTTGTGAGGAAGTAGAGGTCTAATCTCTACCCACTCACCTCACTGCCAGCATACATATCGAGCAGAAAGGTGGAGAGTGTGCTGAAAGATCAGCTGTTGTGCTTTGCAAACTAATGTTTAACTGTTAGTCAGATACCTGCTAGTCGCTACAGACTGTATTCTTTCCAAGACCTTATCACTGTGAGATTAACAATGACTACCCAGATGCCTACATCAAGCAGAGATCCTAAGCAATAAACAGTAAATCCATTAAAGTACTAGGGAATAAGTAGGAGACCAAGAGACAGAATTTTCTTTTAT
>VZSC01001606.1:579845-603557 GCA_013398225.1 Steatornis caripensis | reverse complement strand
CATGGGGTTGTTCCTCCCCAGGTGCAAGACCCTACACTTGCCCTTGTTGAACTTCATCAGGTTCCTCTCCGCCCAACTCTCCAGCCTGTCCAGGTCACGCTGAATGGCAGCACAGCCTTCCGGTGAGTCAGCCGCTCCCCCCAGCTTTGTATCATCAGCAAACTTGCTGAGGGTACACTCTGTCCCTTCATCTAGGTCGTTGATGAATATGTTGAACAGGGCTGGACCCAGCACCGACCCCTGGGGAACACTGCTGGTCACAGGCTTCCAACTAGACTCTGCAAGTTAAGTTCCTTTAAGCTCCTTTAAGCTCCACAAAATCTGAACCCAGGAAGACAGAATTTCATCAAGACTCAAATCTAAGCCAACCAGTTTGTATGCAATCATCTCTACTCTTTAAACTGATTTGCTTCTATTGCAAAAAGAAGGTGGAATTATTTTCGGGATGGAGCTTGAAGCTAAAGCGCTTTCCTGCCATGCCTCAAGTCCTACACACGTCCCAACCTTTAAAATACATATCCAAACAATCTACATTTCCTTTATCCAATTGGGTCAAACAGATTTTGTTGGGGCTCTTTTCCCCTTCCTGAATCAGGCTGTAGCAGACTGGAAAGTCATTAAGATGAAGCAACAAGTTCTGGAGACTATTACTATTTCAGAACAGCAAATGCACAAGAATGTTATCTCCAAAAAGAAAAAATAGTTTTAAAGAAAGAGAACTTCTCCAGTTTTCTTCCTTCTTCCTACTTACATTTCTTCCCTTACTTCTACTCAAGGGAAAAAAAATAACAAAACCACTACAGTACTCTATTTGGCCATTGTAAGCAGCCAACAGCTGTGTAGTTAATAAACTTCTGTTCTCCTCTAGAGATTGCCCTACCTTAGAGAACAAACTTACAGCAGCGCAAAACGTCATGAATGTTTCCGTTTTTCAGAAACAAGCCACTTATTATAAATAAAACATTAAGACAAGGCCAAGCCAAAAGAAAACATGCATACTTTACTGCTTATTTAATTTCATTACACTTAGCACCTCAAACATTAAAGCATTTATCTTCCCTGATAAAGGACAGAGGGATCAGGATTGGACGTATTTTTAAAATCATATAAGTCAAGCCCATGCTGCTGCCAAAACAGGTGGTTTCACCCTCTTCTTGCACTTCCACCTCAGAGTTTCCAATCCTTCTTGTTCTTGCACTGACATGCAAATAGTCAAACAGTCAGCATAATTAGGAAGGAAATGGGCTACAAATTAACCCTACCGAACAGCAGTTGTATTCAGGTATATCAGCTATTTCATCCTAGACTGGTTATGCAGCTCTATATGTTCAGCCAGTTCTATATCACAGTCTTTGATACCAGCTTTAAACAACTGTGAAACCATCCACTACCCCACATAAGAAGTCTTTGAAAAAGAAAAAAGCTGAGTTTGGTCCTCCATATTTTGGCTAATTACTAGACTATGCTCGCTCCATTGTACTACAGTTGACAAACTAAATTCTCTGACAGGGCTGAAGACTGTGTTCAGAAGAAAAAAAACAAACTTTATATGAACTGAAAAAGCATCTAGTTACTAAGTAGAATTTTTACTCTGAATCACAAATGCCTACAGTGCTTTTGAAGCCAAAAAGAAACTAAATAATTTGAACCCGATATAAAAGCCAGCTTCCCAGTAAGAACCAATATGGTAAAGTAGGCAAGATTACAGTCAGTGCTGACCTTAAAAGTAGTAAGAACGCCTCACTGTGTTGCCTGAAGTTCCACTGCTCCCTCCTTTTAACTCTGAACATCAAGTCTTAGCTTCGAACTTTTCACTCTGAGCAATATACATAATTTCACTTCAAATCCAGTCTCTCACTCTTTTCTACTAATATCTCTTTTTGCATCTTTCTCTTACATAAAATGCTGCATGCCCTCCCAACAAGAGGTCACCTCTAATTTTAAAGAAACGACTTATCAGTAGCTTTTATTACAACTGTTATGCCAACAAGTAATACTACATCTTTAATACTAACAAATTGTCATAAGGTCTTTACAAAAAGGCATACCTGACAGAGAACTTGCCAAACTACCTCTTCGTAGTTTGCAGTCATCTTGACTTAGCTGACGATGGAGCTTGGTTTTCCCAGCAGATGAAAAGATGTCAGGATTGCTGAGCTTCCTGCAACGTAACGGAGTGGATTCTGTTATCATCTCCTGCACAAATAAAAAAAAGCAGAAGTTTGTTAACCACAGCCAAGTATCTGTTTACTGAAACATACAATCTCCAAAGCATAAACGAAACTGTTCAAAAAAAAAATCCACACTTAAAATTGTAAATCCCGCTCTATTGTGCCACAGAAAGCACATCACAAGATTCCAGTCAAATATGGGCCTTGAACATCATTGCTGTAAGTAATACCATTAATAATAGTCAGACAACGGCAATTACGCTACAGCGGTTATTTGCTCTTACAGTATGCAGAGAAAGAGGCTACTGAAAATCAGGCTCAGCTTTGACTCAAGCTGTTTCCTGCTAAAGCAAAGCGTAATTTCTCCAAATGTCTTGAATATTTATTCCACCTACTCTATGAGCAATATCCCTATAAAGAAACTGTTGCAATGTCTAATTGCAACCCAAAGTTCCTATTATAAGTTACAGCTCTACTACAAGACCATATGTATCACTAAATAATAATTAGGATAAAGATCACCCTTTGTGTAATGTCTTTGTTATTACTATAAATAAAATTAGACATGTATTTGTCAGAAACACTCCCACACATGTAAATTCCTTTCACAGCATACAGCAAACTTTCAATTAAAATAGCAGTAGGTAGAACACTGGTGAGCACCGCAGTGCTTTTGTCCTGTATTTAATTGTTCTGGAGGTGTCAAACTCTCATTTCACACCCAAGAAGAATGATGAGCATACACGAATTTGAAGATAACGCAACACTTTCCATTATAGCCTACATAGATGCACTTGGTCAAGTTCTCCCTTCTCTGCAGTAGCGCAACATGTTCCACATGTCTTAATGGATAGCTCCATTTTATTTCAAATGCATCTCATTAGCTGTACAGCACTTCAAGCCATGTTTATCCTCATAAAATCTCATCTGAGGCAGAAAATAAACTGAAAGGAACACTTTCCCTGCATGACACATCGCCACACAATTTAATATGGTTTTAAATCATGTCATTTAAATCACACTTAAATCAAAAATTAATCTACCAGTAGTGGGTTTTAATTAAAATTTGCAGATTCCAGTCAAAATCTATTTCTAAAGTAATTAATTCAAATCTATTTAGTCTACAGTGTTATCCCTCAAACTGTCAAATCCAGACCAGGACTACACACTCTAAAAACTTCAAGGGGCTTGGGGGTTCGGGTTTCTTTTTTTGGGGGAGGGGGAAGAGGGGAGAGTACATAAATAAAGTGGGTTTACATGGAAAAAAAATCTGAATTTGAAATAGAATTCTCATTTAGGTCTGAGTCACTCATTCTTGACCTTTCTCAGACTCCATCTCCTTTTAACCATTAAATCTTTTGGCACCTCATAATAGTAAAAAACTTTGTTACTTGTCTGAAGGACAGGAATGCTTTGCTCCACATCTGCTTCAGTGGTGCGCCTTTCACAGGTTGAGAGGTACTGCTGATAGAATTTCTTCCTCTGGTTACGTACGGTTAGACATTCAGTCGCCGCACTGTCTAAACCAGATCAAGATAGAGACTTGGGTAACTTAAAGTAGGTCAGTTCACTTATCCAGTTCATCATACATCTGGCAAACAGTTGTGTTGGTGCATGAGTGGGGAGAGGCACGAAAACAAGTGACCTAGGGTAGAGAAAACTGCTTGACTTAAAAACTGCTTTAATCTTAAGGTCTCATGCACATCTTGGAGCAAAGAACCTCACATTTTCATTTGCCTCTGACCTTTTCCACAAATGTGCTGAAGACCTTCATTTCCAGCAGCCTATACTTCTGTTTTTCTGTGATTTGGAGAGCTGAAAAGACATCTACCATCCTTTCTGTTTGTACTTAGGAGTAAACTAAGTCATTTTAAATTGCAACATTAGCAGTCTCTCAGCGTGCCTGTGAAAGCTGCAGAGGCCGAGGGCAGAAAGTCTTTGCTGTTTCTATTTGGAATGGCAGAAAGTGGTTACGTGAGCTTACATGTCTGTAAGTAGACATACAGAAATACATAAACACACTTTGAATATGGCCTGTCCTAAATGCCTGTAACATCTAAAATCTATCATGTGTGTTTCCCATTTGTCACACTGAGAAATTACCATACCTCAAAAAAAGTATAGGCACTCCAGGTTACAAGCAAATTTGTTAAAGATTTCATCCAGCCCACCCTCTCACATTCCTTACACTTCAATGCCAACAAATATTCCCAACGTCTCTCAATATCTAGCTACCTTCCTGAAACTAATTGTAACTCTGCTGAAAGTCCCTACGCACAAGATGCTACTGGTCACCCCCTCAGTCCCTGTACTGCCTGCTTACACAAATCACTAGAAATGCCAGCTTTTTCCCACCCTCACCCTGCACAGGCCGTTGCCCGTGATTGTCTTGCCTTCACCAGGGCATTCAGGTTCCTTCACGAAGGGGAAGCACAGTCCTGCTTGCCACACTGATGCAGCAACCATAGTTGCTCTTCTACTTTGTTCAGCTGAGTTGGGGCAGGGGGAGGAAGGGGGCGGGCAGAAGAAACACAGAATCAAGCACCAGTAGAAACAGCAGCCTGCCCACCTGGCTGCTGCCCATTCCTGCCCAAAGACATCGGCACTCAAGACAGAAACAGAACACACCCCTTACTTAAGGTGGCTTTGGGGCACCCCCTTTACATCCTGTTCCTCCCACCCAGCACAAATGCCATAAAAGAGAATTTGGGGAAGGAGACAGAGGAAAGAGCACCAGGGAACAGGGATAAGGCTACGTGGAATTTCCTCAGCTGCTTCTTTGCTGCTTCTTCACTTTCACTAACATCTCACACACCTTGACAATGGTTTAGTGTGACATCTTTAGCTCGAAAGATACACCTTATCTCACTAACAAATGTCCCATAGCTAGTAATTTTACTCCAAGTCAACAAACTACAAATCAACAAAAGGAACAAAAATCAGCACATGCAAGAAAATAGGACTTTCTCTTTGAGGGAGAAAAACAAGGTATTCTTTTGCCTGCAAAAACTTTCAACAGAACAATACTGTACAAAAACAATTTGAAAATCATTGTATTAATAAGAATACCCTTCAGCAGTTAAAATTAAAATTTCAAAATTAACATGAAGAGTGTTCTAACTGGGACTTTTATGTTCAAGGTTTTGGGGGGTTTGTTTGTTTCGTTGGTTTGGTTTTTTACTTTCAGGTGCACATTCACCTCTCCCCAAACACACACATAGGTCTCACCCATCTTTCTCAGCAAACTGCAACGAAGAAACAACATTCGTTCATTCGGGGCACCGAGGCAAGGAAAGGCAGAAAAGTCAGAAACAAAAGTACTCTAAGTTGTGTTACAAGCAATTTCTGTATTTTACATGTCGTTTTTTCCACCCGGTATATAGATATTCGCATACCCCTACCAAGCAAAGAATGAGCCTACTCGCCTACCCCTTTCTCCTCTACATAGAGTCTCTTATCAGTAAAAATAATTACAAATTCTTAATATTTCTTCTTGAGTTATAGCACACAAGCTTTTTAGATCTGATAATATCTAAATCAAAAGTACCTCAACTGAAGGAGCACATTGAGCACCAACACTGAAGGACACACCTACTTCTACCACAACATCCGCTCAGCTGCGACATCCTCTCTACACACACCTTTCAGGTCAACCCAATGGTACACGCTAGTCCTCAACACGTCATTCATACGCATTTCTTCATCAGCCATCCCAGCTTAAGAAACTCCTCCCCACCAACCACAAAGATATGAAAGGAAAAATGCAAAGGTATCAGCTTCCCACACTCACCAAAGAATCAAGGCTCTCTTCTACAGGGGACAGGCTTAGTACACATTACATCCCCAAAATTCCTCATAAGGCCTTTTTTTGTTAAGCACATTAAATACTTCAGCAATATTCAGAAGACCACATAGCTGTTGAATGTTTTGAAAGGACTCTCATCACACTCTGCAGGTTTATATACTGTTAAATTCACTTTTCAAATATTAAAAAAAAAAATCCAGTGCACTGTTCCGAGACAGCCTATTATGTTTTCATATATGCTAAGTACAACACAGCCAGTTTAAAAATCCATTTCTTAAGAGCAATGCCTACATTATGTCAGCAAAACAATGAAGAGGGAAAGTTTTAACTTGACAACAATAGAGTTGTCTTTCATAAGACTGTAATTTATCTCACTCATCCATCAAAACTCAGCTTCAGTATCGCAGTTCATAGACTAACCAAGCAGTGGTTTATGTTACCACTCTTAAACAAGGAAGGTAAAAAAAACCCACAGGAAGAGATCTTGCCTTGTCCTTGCCCCAAAGCAATATGCAATGCATCCAAAGGACAGAACAATCTTACACAACATTCCAAATCAATGGATAACGTCTGCAGTCAAAGAGCAAAATTTTGCTTACATGCTTTCAAATTACTAAAGTAGACTACCAGAGCAAATGGTTGAAGAACAGATTACGTAGCACAGACTGCCATAATTTTAAGGACTCCACTTTTGAAAAGAAAACACTCTTGCAGCTTTAGAAATTAAAGCATTAGTAAGCACATAACAGAAACACTTTGCTAACACAGTGTGAAAAGGACTGTGAGTCTCCTTTAATTTCTTTTCAAAGGTGATAGAAAAAAACACTTCTTAATTTACTTTGGCCCTGTGTCATTTGCCACAAGCTAAAAATCAGGCTCAAACAGCCAGCTGAATCCTGCAAAGCTTCGGGCTGAAGATAAAAGCGTCACACACACAATCTTGATTTGCTAGGCAAACATTATTTCTATTAGTCTCTTCAAAGGTGTATCAAAATTTGCTCACATAACATGGAACAGTAGGATATGAAGAAGAATGGCCAAAGCTTTTCTTGAATAGTAAGGGCGCTGCATTTATCAGCTCAGTCACTTAGCAGACTTGCACAGAAAAACAGTTAAAACAGTTGCCGCACTGGAAATACATACAAGTCTGTGTCTCTTGCCTGAAATCTCATGTAGGGGTTATTACACACACCAAGATGGAGAACCAGACAGATTGCAACAATAGGTGCAAACAAAAGACAAGAAACCAAATGTGCTTCCCACGTTAAAATCCTGATCTGCTGATTTCAGAATACAGCTACAAGGAACCTTCTCTGTCACCTTTTCCATTCCATTGCACAGGGAAAGTCTCCCAAGCAAGTCAAGTAAGAAACAAAAGAACAAGCGCATATACCACTGCAATGATTTTCAGCAGCGTTTTTTCCCCATTGTTCATTCAATGGTGCTGCCAGCACAGATCCTTAATCTACAAATGGCACATGAATACTGAAAGTGTGGATGCCTATCAAAGTACTTCCTCAAACGGCCAAAGTACCACACAGTTAGTCAGACTGATGCGCAACAGATGAATGTTGGAAAAAAACTTCTTAAGACCTGTCTTTATGGCCTATATTTAAGATGTAACAGATCATACACACAAAGGTGCACTTTCTTAGATGTAACCGTGTTATAACAAACTCAAAATTACCTACTTCCTAGAGATCTCTACAACAAGCAAAAATACTCAGCTGTGACTAACATTCATATCTGCAGGTCAAAACATGTTAAACTATTAGCCAGAGTGGTGGTGGGGCTAAGCATAAAAAAAAACAACCCATCTACAAAAAGGTTTTCTACAAACAGGTATTCCAAAACCAAAAAATCCAAAAACAAAAAGTGAGAAGTCTTTTTTTTTAAGCCTAACCATCACAGCACCCTAAGGTCATATGGAAGTGAATCCTAGCAAACTGTTGGAAGGAAGAAAAGAATGAAAATTTAAATACAATGAATTGGCAAAGAATACACTAACATTAGCCTATTTTGTAAGGAAGATAACCATTGAGTAATGCAACTCAAGGATAGCTTGACACTTTCTGAATTCTTTTAAAGCAATAAAAATTGTCAACATTGAAAGCTGCATTTTCTATTTTTCAATACAGTACTGTTTGTCCTTTAAAAGATAAAAGCCTGTTGTGTCAGGATTGTGCGCACATATCTGAGAAGCATTCTTTTACTTCTCAGCCTTTCTTCATCACTTTCTATAACCTGCGTGCATACCCTTAAAGAAAGATAAATCTGATGCTGTTATTAGATCTGCTCTAAGATATTCTAAAATACACTGAAAAAGAAAATGAAAGGCCTAGAGAACAGATCACAAACTAAATATCTATCTATATAAGTAGCAATTAACGCAATGGAATCATAGTATTCATGCTTTAGTGTTTAGCCCTGAGATTTGCCTTAACTTTCTAGCCTGGACATGACATATTGAGGGAAGAGGGCCAGCAGTTTACCAGGAAGCTGAGGTGAGCCCAAATGTGACCAAAATTGTAGGCTGAATAAGAACTTGCAACTAAGACTCTTCTTAACTGTATCTGCTTAACTCATGTACTTGCCAGCAGCATCCTGAAAAATGACAGAGACAGCAGAATCAAGGAAAATGACATTAAATCAACACAGCCTCTTAGAGGCTATAATATATTGGTTTACTACATCATCAGGAGAGAAAAGCTTTACAGAATATATTATGTTATATAAAAGTGTCAGTATTTTAAAGACAGAAAGGAGTTTTACAATATTTTTTCCCTTTAATAGATGTATATGAAGAACTTTGCAATAAATCTCAACATTCCCACAAAGGTAAATATATAAACTCATCTTAATGTCAATATTAAGTTTTCAAAATGACTGGAAAGCTAAGCATTATTGCCACAGTGCTGTTTTCAGTGGTTATACAGTGTAACATGCTCACATTTAACATTCTCAATACCCATAGCTTTCTCTGTGCACTCATCTGCAGTTATAATGCAGATGACAGAAAAGTTACAAAACAAACTAAAATCCTTCGAAAAAAAAAATCCCACAGTTAAAAACAAACAAATAAGAAAAAAAGAATGTTTCCTGAAAGACATAGTATCAGAAACCTATACTATGAGATACGCCTTCCTTATCTTATTCCTCCAATGGAAAGATTTTTTTTCTTGTCAAGTCTTCAGGAAACAACTCCAAGGCATGTTTGATCAAAACTAAGAATTAGAAGCTTTAATGTTGTTTCACCAGGAAAGTTCAAGTTGTTAACTTTGTTGCCAAGTGTTCCCAGCTGCAGCAATGCATGTAAAAGCTTGTTAAAAAGGAAAAGTAAATATTTACAGCTATGTACGTTATTATTCCCTTTCCGAGGATCATTGAGATGCAAAATCATTTTATTCCTAATGGAACCACAGTCTAGAAGACGAAGTAATTTGTGATTAAATTATATCAGCTTGAATGTTTGGTCCTTACATGAAAATACAAATAACACCGCAATGATTTACACAAGCAAAGTATTTGATCCTACTTCAGGATCTCCCTAGTAAAAGACCAATGGCTAGCGTAATTCTTGAATTCAGCTTGTAAATCCCTAAAGCCTAAAAGAATTTCATCTAGGGAAGAAAGAGTAACAGATCCTCTACTAAAGTCTGTATCAAACTTTAAATAAGCTCAAAGAAACCACTATCAATATATCAAGACTCAAAACCCCACTACGTGCTCACTAGTTACACTGAAAACAAAACCAGTCTGAACAAAGACACAGCATATTAAAGGCCACATCATTCCTCTATCATTGGTATTCTAGCAGGAGTATTTCAACATAAAAAGGTTGCATAGAGCAGGGAAACTAACCCCGACCAGATAAAAAAATATGAACAATTCTATAATTCATCATTTGTACATTAGAATCCTATCTGTTGTAAGGATTAAAAGAACTATGACCAAAAAAGTGATTTGTCATAAAATTTGTTGTTACAAGACTTCAATAACACCTTATCTCTGAAGATTTTCTTCCACTAAACTCAGATGTGCCAAGCATGTGATGTGTGCCCCCCAGTACTGCTGTAAGCTCTCTTTAGCATTCCACGCATTATCAAATATTCATTTATCTTTGATATTCTTCTCTACTTGATTTTATACAGTCAAATAGAGATGTATGTTTCAATTTGCTAGAGACCATAACCCAGAGTATCAAGAAGCCAAAACTTTTCTCATTTGCCAGTTTCTTACAGATTTATTCAGATATTTATTATGCAGAAAACACTGAATTTAACACCTTTTATTACAATTATGCTGTAGGAAAGACTACAATGGGAGCTGCTTAAAGAACCAGGCAAGCAGCAGAAACACACCGGTATCTTAAGGGGTGCACATAAAAAATCCAACAATTTAATACTGGCTATAAAAAGAATTATCAGAGCATTCTGTAGGGTGCCTTTATTTGCTGCAACATTGATGCTAATTATTTTTCAATGAGTGAGCTTTCAGATCTGCAACTATATTTATTTTTGTTCACATTACAAACACTGTTTTACTGTCTCATTCATGGGGAAAGAGCAAAACACCAGAAAATACGTACTTATACCTGTGTAAATTCTGTTTAATGCCTATAAACAAAGTTACAACCAAGTCTTTTTCATTACGAATGTAAACTCCCTCTGTTTTTCTAAGGAGATGAGCAAGACCTAGTGATAGGTTATAACTTCATTCAATTTATATAAACAAACAATTGCTACATAGCAATAGGACCTGGAAGAGAGTTTCACCCAATTTTATACATTACAGATGGAAAGCTCTGGGTCATAGTTCAAAAAGTGAGAAGTTATCTGTATTAATATTTGATTCTCAGCCCAAAACAATATCAAATTTTCCATGTCTGAGGCACAAATAAAATATATTTAAAATTAAAATACTAGCTTAACACACATTTTGGCAAGTGAACAATAATATGGTGTATTAAAATGTGCATAGTGTATAAAAATGACATATTTACTAATAGTGCAGAGTTCTAATCATCTTTTGAAAAAAGCACTTTCCAAAGAAAAATGTTAAGAGTCATTAAGTTTTAAGTACAGCCTCAAATAAAAGTCTCTGTTGCTCCAGTATGAGATATAGCCCTTAAAAAAAAACTGTCCCAAGACTAAGGGGGCTAGAAGAGAGAAATGCATGCCCAAATGCTGTTTCAAGACTTGTTTCAAATGAAGCTGCCTACAAAGAAAAGGAAAAGGTAACTCATGAACTGAACTAATTAGATATTCAATGACTACTTATGGATGAGTAATACAATTTTAAGACTCGGTCTTAATTTATAAAACCCACTTGAATAGCGCACACTGCACAAAGAAAAGAATGAAACCAGAAAACACTTCAGGAATCCTCTTTAATCATGCTATTTTTTTGCCCGGGATGCTTTTATATATTGCAGCTATCACCTGATCAGTAGTACCAGTGGAACCATCTCTAGTTAGACAGAGATTAGTGGCAAAACAGTATCTAACAAGGCACAATGGTCTGCTAACAGTTAGAACACTATTTGTTCATACACATGAGTAAGAAAGACCACAATACATTTTAATCTGGTGTTATCACTACTGAGGAAGGTCAGTATTTGCAGCAGGAAAAAAATTTTTTTTTTTTTGTTTGTGACAGTGAAAGTTCCAATCCTTTGGCATCAATATTTTTGTCTCTGTGAACCATATGCAATCTTCCCACTTCCTACGACAAACGAGACAAGCACATCAATGCACAGCAAAAATAAGAAGCACTTATGCAAAGTTTTCCTGAGAACAAGTTTTCCCTCAAACTCAACAGCAGATCTGGATATATGGAATGGGAAAAAAAATTATCATTCTATTACAAGACTAAATAAAACTACCAATGGCTTTAGACCTATGGAAATGAAGTTAACCTTTGGAAACACAACAAACGCTTAATCCTTAGCTTTTCTTAATAGAAATCGCATAAAATTGCAGACAAAGATAAAATGATGAACAATTCTTATCAATGTCTACACAAAGAAATGGAGCCTCCATAGTCTGGCACAAAAGCTTCTCCTCACCAAGAAACACAATCCAGTTCCATTCCAAAGAAACAACAGCGAAAATTTTTTCAAGGGCAAGCCATGTACTTCTTCCCTTCTGCTGCAGAACAAAAACAATGCCCAGCTGTTAGGTTTACAAACACCACTGGGCCTCAAGCTCAAAGTGAAAGACTACAGTCAGCAGACACTTCTGCTGAAGTGTCTGCTAAACTGGCAAAGCAATGCTGTAAACAGATTCTCCTCTGTCCTACAAACAGGGATCAACACAAGATCAAAGAACATAAAAATAACTTCTTTTCAACATCACGTATTTTTGCCGTCTTCACACTGCACAGACCCAATTTAAGTCATTTAATAGAAGAGAGGTATTTGCTACTAATATGTCACTGCATCCATCTATGCCTAAATCTTTAAACATCTAAATGCCTACAATCACTGCATTAACTACACAACTCATTTATAAGTTTTCCTCTAAACCAGTGACTATAATTTATTTATTTATTTATTTGTACTCTCTGAGCTTCTGGTGCCATCCAGAATGCTTAACATCAGTCCTGACTACCTGATTTCCTTTTAAAGGTCTTTTCAAAGGCTCCATATTAAAATGTGGGGTTTATGATAATAAAGTGCTCGTAAATACACTAAAGATTGAATGGTGTGATTTTAGTGACTAATAACCTTGTTTTAATTATTAAGCATTCCGTTTTTGAGACAACATTTCCTTGCTCTGGGGCCTTACAATGGCTTCTTAAAACGGGGGTCTCACTCCATTTCAAATGGCAAAAAATACAATCATAATAAGAGCTGTTGCTAGGCCTCTCAGCTAGTCCTCAGGGAACAGAGGACATGCATCTACCTGGAGATTCACAGAACAAACATCAAAAACAGAATGCAAGACATTATTTCACTGCCTATCAGTGCAGTTTTTTTCCCCCTAAGTAGCTCCACAAGTCTCCATTACATACTCTTTTCCAGTTTTGCCTTTCCAAGAGTTTAACACTTTACTTGCATTAGTGATGTTGGATTCTTTGGGTCTTGTACATGCTTCCTCAGAGAGCCACACAAAGCGCAAAGCTATCTATGCAGTTTGGCTGATCTGTGTGTTTGCTTTGTAATAACAAATTGTATTTTAAGAAAGAGTGCAAACAAATGCAATTTGATGATTCTAAGCTGTACGCTCTTCGATGCAAAGAGAAGCAAACCCCAAGTTTAATACCTGGGATAAATGGAAATCAACACGCACAGGGAGACAGCCTTCCTGGAAACACAGAACCACGCTTACCATTTGTAGAGTATAGCTCAGGTGTTTATACAGTCCTTCTGCATGTGTATGACTTCAGTGTCATGAAAAAAGCATGCACCAGCAGCAGTATCAAGTTCCAGTTATTACATACAGTACCAGGAAGGCATATTAGAAAACCACTTTTTTTCAAAAAAGTCATTCTTACTGAGCTCAAAGCATGGCAGCTGTGCATTTGAAGGATAAAAAAAGAACATGCTTAAGCATCAATTAATCTGACAAGTATTAAATTTCATAAAAATCTTCAAGCTTCCTGAAGTGCAGCTACAATATGTCTTCAAAAGTTTTCATCCCCTCAATCGTTAGTGGATGTACCTTTTGCACTTAGTTTTTATTTGGCTGGAAAAGAAGACAAAGTGTCTCAAGTTTGGATCCAACCGTGCACATAATTTAGTTTTTAGTAAAACTGCTTTCCATATACTGCAGGCCAGCATTTGTTTAGCATTGTAACCATTCTGCATTTTCTCTTCTGTCATGAAAGACAAACTGGTCTGTGAACTCTTCCATCAAATCCAATAGGGAAAAACGAACAAGGGATGCCAGGACCTACAAAATCTTACAAAAAAAAAATCCTGATATGCTAGCAGCTAACATAAAGTGATACAAGCACATAGTGTATACTGAGCTAATTTCCATAAGACAGCTCAGAGTCACCACAAGAAATTATGGCTAGCAGAACACAGCTTCATATAGGCAACAAATCAAGGTGTTACTAGAAATCTATCTTGAATGGATTGATGGATGTTTGGACAATGTGCACCTAATGGAAGTAGTACTCCAGAAGCGCACTGAAATTCAGTGCTTATTACAACTATTGTTAAGTACTTTTACTATTAGCAGAATTAGCTGAGATGCCAAACACCTACAAGAGTTTCAGAAATACTAGCATGACACACTAGAGGCCAAAAAAAAAATATATCCAAGTGTCATTCAATTAAGTAGTTAAATAACTTATTTTGGCTTTGTACTGTTGAAAATATTTACGGTGGATTACCCATTACACTATATAGTAAGAAACATTAGAGAAAAATCTTTCTATATAGACAGTTCATGAAGACACGTGTGGACTGAAACTGAATCAGAAATTACATTTCAAAAATTCTTAAACTCCGCACAGTCCAACCTTAACAGTGTTATCTGCTTCCGGAAATTTAAACAGGTATGTGGAATGTTTTAAAGCACCATCTTGCTTTTACATTCATGAAAATCCAGAACAACTAAAAGGCTTTTAAAAGTATGTTATTGTTAAATTGTTTAGTGTATGTATAACAAAAAGTGAAAATATTTACGATGTAGTTCTAATAGCAAAGGCAGGATTTTCTCTTGGAAAGAAAGAGCATCATCCTATTTTCCATGTAAATAACGGACCTCTATTAATGCTAAAGCAACTCCAAATAGCAAAAAAATGACAAGCTAGGCAGCTAGATTTTTCTTATTATTGCTAAGTTTTCAGTCTTGAACCCCCTTCCCTTACTGCACTGTAATACATATTTATAACAACAGAACATTTGATAATAATTTCTGACATATTACTAGTTCTAGGGTTCATGGGACTTAAGCTGTAAGTTAGATAATACACTATCACAAAAAAGACAGCAAATAAAAAACCCCGTGTTTTAAAGCATGTTGTAAAGGTAACAACAGAGCCAGTTCATTATAAACCAAACAAGGCCTTCAGATCTTTCTACTACAGTGAGATAACGCAGAGCATCAACTTCCTATGGCCAAGAGTGATATCTACAAAGACGTGAAAAAATAGTGCATTTTCCTCATCTGAAACAGATTTTTGTACTTCCTTGCAAAAAGGTCGAAGTTTTTTGAGTGACCATGGATTCAGCTTCTTCCTCCAAATAGCAGCATTTTCATCAGGCTTCAAATAGCTCTACATCACTACAAAACAACACTAACCACAGCACATCATCATTTGATGTGGAAATCAAATTGGTAAGACTCCACATGACCTGTCTGCTTAGCTACTGTAGTTCTTGAAGAACAAGGTCTTGATGGGTGATAGCTTTTTGGTTTAGCCTCAAACAGATCACTAACCTGATTGTCTTCACTGCTTCCTTAGCTTCAGCTACTCAGGTTCCATGAATAAGAATTAGTAAGAGTAAAAAAAAAATTTTTATTTTAAATAAACACCTATCATCGTATCTATAATAATCCACTGCATTTCTTATAAGCACCAAAGCTATGTTGGCTTATTGAGCACAACAGGCAGCTCAGGCAATAAAAATAATCCATCAGATAAAAACAAAGAATTGCCTCTTCTAGAGACTCTAAGAACTACCTTGGCAGGCAGGACAACATCCACATTCTTTGCGCTGCAAGAATGTGAATACGAGCAGGCTGAAGAAGTAAATCTACTTGTACACGTAAAGTCAATAATGCATACCCATTCCTCCAATACAATACACACGGACATTACTTGGTTTCCCTAAGCATACAGTCATTAATACAGCCACAGTCTTTCTGAGTGTTTTGTAGATGCCTAATCCTAGCCTTGGACAGCACCTCACTGTTATCCTCAAGTGCTCTGTAACAAATAGTAAGTAGCAGCAGCTTTTCCCTTCAAGCTAATAATTGATTATGATTATAAACACAAGTAGTCCCACAACAAATCCAGCCACCTCTGATAGAAGACTTCTCTTGGCTCCTTCACTTCCATACTCCTTTTGGACAAGAAACAGTACATTGCTGAACTCGGACACAAATCATGAGCAACATGAACATCTATATATTCATAATCTCCCCAATGACTGCTTAGCTATTCTAATATGCAAGAGATGAAATAGTGTGGCTAATACACAACATTTGCTCTTACTCTTCACTTCTGACAGGAAATTGAAATCTCACACAAATGAGCTGAATCATCTCAGCTGCTGATGCAATGCCTACCTACTTATAGATTTACAGGAATCGATTTTAACAAATTAGGTTTGTCCATTAATATTCAACTTTGAGGGAGGTGATGTTTTTATTATACCAGGCCAGAGAAGTCCCATATGCCCTTTGGCTCTACTTTGCTATTATCTAACAAGCCCATGGCAGAATTAGTCACTTGACTCTACATCCCTTTTGTCTGCTTCTAGATGAATCTTTTGGCTCAATTCTGTTATTATCTAACAA
The DNA here is from genome assembly GCA_013398225.1 of Steatornis caripensis. Lineage (NCBI taxonomy): Eukaryota > Metazoa > Chordata > Aves > Caprimulgiformes > Steatornithidae > Steatornis > Steatornis caripensis. Next base: position 587,103 of record VZSC01001606.1, on the reverse strand, counting down.
GCACATTGCAGAATTGATCACTTGATTCTACTCCCCTTTACGTGCTTTTAGATGACTTTTCTTCAGTCACTTTTTCCCCCCTTCCCATACCTCTAAACGTTAGTATGAACATACAAGTGAACTCAGAATGACGTCACCAGCAGCTGCCGTTGCTGCCCAGCCGAAACACAGAAAGGGAAAACTATGGCTAATGGAGAAGCCAAGCAGGAGTAGCTCTGGCATCAGCAAGAAACAGCTTATGGAAGGCAGCAAGACATACCTGCAGGACACTGAGAGGTTTGTTCTTTCTGGCTTCTTTTCTTGCCTCCTCAAGAAAAGCACAGAGAAGAAAACAGAGACAGAACCATGTATGTCATACAGAACAGCTCCTTCTTCCACAGCTATGCTCTGGCTTCTTCACTACCTTTATTTCTCCACAGAGAAGGGGATAAACTTAAGAAACTAAACTCTGAGGATGAGTAAGAATGCCTGCCAGCCAACCACACGCTGTGGACTCTGGTTTACTATATTAGAATCTTTACAGGCTAGAACTTGGCAAATTCTTATTTAAAAAAAAAAAACTACACACTTACGTTTTGCTCTCTCCCTGTAATGAGAAAAAGTAACTGAGTTTTTAATGGTAAACCACATCCACAGTTCATAATTTAGGAGTCTTTACCAATGTCTTCCTTAAGATATTCTTTAGCTCCCTTGATGAAACCGGCACAGGACAGAATTGCTCTAAACAGCAACAATATCCCAAAACAGGTAGCTAGAAGTATTTATGTAAATAGATGGCTCCTGATCTTCTAGAAGTCAGCAGCACTTTGTCTCTTCTTTGATAAGAAAGCTTACAGAACATACTCAGCTATGTTTAATCTATATTTGCTCTCATGGAATCTGTAATGTGAATATTAAAAACTACACTTTACTGCAAATGCGATCTGCATTGATAGCAATACATCTATTTGATTCTGTTTATTTGCGTGAGTTTTGGAAATAAACATCCACCTTCTTCAGATTTAAGTTTTATCCAAGATTGTATATTTTGATGTGAAGTTAGAAGAAACAGATTTAAGTGTTGTGAGCTGTTAATCACAGGGTCCATGGCTAGGGGAGCAGAATCTGAAAGGCAGAGGTGTAGAGAAAGCTCGTAAGTGAAGAGTCAACTGCACTCCAAAAGCTTGTTTGTTCACCTATCAAACAAAAGGGAAGACTCATGGTAGAAATAACCAAAGAACACCAAACTTATGCAGTCTGTGTACAGGGCTTATCACAATAGAGGTACTGCTTTTAATAGCACTGATGGCGCCTAAAGGGAAAAGAAAAGAAAAAAAAAAGAGAAAATGCATATTATATTTGAAGCACAGAAGTTCTGATTAAGAAAAAAGAAACATCACTTCAATTTCAAGGCTTGCCACGCAGCAAGTAAAGCATCGGAACAGCTTCTTTGCAACTGTGGAGGCAAAACAAACCTGACTAGCGCTCTGAGGTTTGGCGAGTTTCTCCCTGCCAGTCATTTGCTGCTTTCCAAAAAAACAAACACAGTGAGAAGTCAGTGGAAAAGATCCTTTGCCATACCTTAAAAAAAAAAAAAAGACAACACAAATGGGAGGATAAGCTTTCTAACCCTATTTTTTATAAGTAGACTTGGACCAATCTGCACGATATCTTGAATACAAGGAGTAGAAATATCCACATAGGCATAATGTTACAAAACTCTCTCTCATGTGACACACCCAACTGCAGCAATGCAATTCCTGAAATTGTAAAAAGACGAGTATCAAACAGTAGTGGAGAAGTAACCTTGTCTGATGACACTATTCCAGGTTGCTGCCAGAATACTACCTATTTTTGGTGCACACGCAACAAGAACAATCGGGAGGAAAGCACAAAGTGCTAGAAGCAAAAGAACTCTGTGTCTTCTGTTCCAACCGAAGCTCGATTTTACATTTCAAATACTTATACATGGAAAAGATATCAGATAACAGTGAATTTTTACTGCCTGTGCTAGCACAGGCATATTCCTCAGCTGAAAGTTGGACATTAGACAAAAGAAGCCTTGAAATAAGATGTGGTTTAATTTCCTAACTGCAGGAATAATTTAGCAGAGCCTTCCAGAAGAGGTGACAGACACGCCGTGATCTAAGGCTATGATACAATCAATTCTAAGAGAGACATTTTAATTTCTCTTTCAGGAAAGCTCTGCAGTCTGCACATGCAGGGAAATCACACTGGGTAATCACAGTAATCAGTTTTGGCTTTGGGACATACAGATCTACAAAGTTTCAAAGACAGGTAGGAAAAAAAAGGAATACTTTTGCTACTCTCAGAAAGTTTGTAGCACTACAGTTCCAAAGGACTATAGTAGTTAAATGATTTAAGTCAGTTACTTTGTTCAAAGCTCAGGAAATACTTTCTATTCAATGCCGAAATGACAATGTACTGTCCAGGGAATGCACAAGATCCCCGATCTTCAAACACACCAAAATTTACAGCTGGAGATAGTCTACTGCACTGACTGCCCTATACAATGGGCTCCCCCAACACAAAACTGACCTGGACTAAGGAGGTTTTTTATCTTTCTCGACATTATGTATGCAGCTTGCCTGTTGGCATCTGCTGAACATTTCCCACACAATGAACATACATGCAGCAGGGGAGCCTCCAGGTTTAGCAATATTTCAGTCCAACTCTTTGTCAGCAGCATCAGAGTTAAACTTTATACAAAACAAAGGGTCCATCTAACCCAAAATCCCACCTCTACAACTTGCAGTCCCTCTACCAGCCCCCCAAACTGCTTGTTGAGATTCTGCTCTGTTTTCCTCTTCATTTCTTTTTATCCTACAAAATCACAAAGCTATGGCATCTACTCATAAATCGTCTCCTGGCACCGACCATCCATAGCAAGAGGAGAGGGCAGCTTGACAGAAATGAGGGTAAAATTCTGAGAAGCATGGGGTCTGTTTCTGTTCCCTCACCCTGTTACATCTCCGAGCAAGGCGCCACTGGGCAGCACTCACTACTTCCCTGGGTGCCTTTAAAGCAGAGAATGCTGTTTAGTGACACTCAGTGCTCAGTGTCCTCTACTCTTTTGACCTCTTTTGACCCTCAGCCTCCATCCCCATAGACCTTTCACAATACTTCAGTTTTCCTTACATCTGTGTATTCTGCTCCTGCTTTCAGGGGAAGACAGGATTCATCTTTGTTAGGGACAGGCTAACACCCATTCCTCATGGAAAAAAACCTATACAAATAGCAAAGACATTCCCTACAGACAAGTAAAGGGAAGCATGATGCATTTGCTGTGTTCTAATGTTCTCCTAGATGGTAGTTGATTTCGGCTGCTTTCCTCAGGTGAATCATAGAACCACAGGCAGATGCAGTCTGCCTATTTAATAATCTTCACTAGATCCCTACTCCAGTACTTCAGCATCGCCTTTTGCGTGAAGAATCTCTCTTTAAGCCTGACTGCTAGCTTAATACTAGAGCGACAGTCAGCTGCTGTTTGCTATCTACTCTCTACATACCAACCATCATCTTGTACACTTTTTTGAAGTCATATTTTCCAGACCCTGAAGAGTCCTTTATATGAGAACTTTGACCTTTGACTCTTCCCTGAAGTAGAAAATGCTAATAGAAGCACCTCTGACAAATACTGGCTATGATCTAGGTGAGATGTTTCACAATGAATATCACAATGTCTCAAACTAATTATGTAAGCACAATATGGAAACAATGTAATGCTTACAACATGCCTCTCCTTCAGGGTGATCCTCACTCCTAAGCAACAGTAAGTTTCATCTCAACTTTCCACTTTTCTCCTTCAATGCAGTCAGCAAACATACGATGATTAACCTGACACTTTATGGAAATCCAAGTGGGCTGTGTTTGACAAAGGTGCCCTCGCTCACCAGAACTAAACTGTCATAAGAAGGACAATTCAACTATGAATTAATGCCTGATTAACAGATAGGAAGTAAGAAGTTGGAACAACTGCCCTTTTTCCCAAAAAAGAAGAATCACCAGTAGAGTCCCACAAGGATCTGTTCTGGGATCAACACCTTCAACATTTTAAAGCAAAATCTGGCACAGAAGCTTAACACTTACGTGACAGAATTTGCTGACAATGCTTAAAGTTATTCAAGGTAGCAAAAGCGATGACCAAAGAGCTGAAGACGACCTTAATGATACTGTTTAAGTGGGCTGTAAACCAGCAGATAAGATTAAATGTAGATAAATGTAAAGTGATGCATAGTGTAAAAAAAAGTCCTAAATTTATATACACAATGACAAATTCTGAACTAGCTATTACCACTTAAAAGAGTGATTGTGGAGTTAGAATAGACATCTTACGGAAGCACAAACTCAATGCTTAAAGATCACCAAGAAAAAGCATGTAGAAGATTAAAGAATAAAACCTAATACACTATATTAAAGTTTAGAGGGTGTCAAACGCTGAAATACTGGAGCCAGTCCTGGTTATTGTTCCCCAACCCTGTTCCTCTGATCCCTGCATCACTATCTCAAATCAGGAACACACCTGCAAAAGGTGCAAAGAAAACAGCAAGGACAATGAAAAGGATAAAGTCACTTATTTCTAAAACTCCTCTGGAAAAGTCATAAGAAAGGGGTGGCAAATAAAATTAAAAGTTATCAAGCCATAAGCCACACACAAGAATATGGATTGTCTTTTTCACTGCCTCTTCCAATACAAGAATTAACAAACACAGCATGAAAGAAGCAGGTAGAAAGTTCAAAAACAAATAAAGAGGTGTTTTTTTCCACACAAAACGTGTTTAAGCCTTACAACACTCAGCCACAGGATGTTGTGGATGCAACAAGCATACATGGCTTCAAATACTGATTGGACAAATTCATAGAAGAAAAAAACCACTGGGGGCACTAAAAACAAATATCACCTCTAGTTCCGGAAACCTGTGAGCCACAAATTACTGGAGGCTAGGAGAGGTATTTCCTCAATATACACTATACTCTTCTCCAAGCATTTGCTTTTGGCAGCTCAGAGAGGCAGGATACTGGGCTAGAGGGATATTTAATGTGACCAAGTACAGTCATTTTTATGTTCTTAGGTAACTCATAAAAAATTGGGAACATTAATTGTATGTACATGTCAGAACTATAAGCATAGCACCTTAAAGGACCAGATTTTCAAAGGCCTAAAGGTCTGCAGTGATTAACTACTATGGCCACAGTTCGAGAAGTACTTTTTCCAACATCAGAGAAGCTTTGTCTCCCTCAGCCACAAACCTGTGCAACTGTATGGCAAACAAACTGTAAAATCTAAACTTAATGCAGAACGGTTCCATGCAGCTGTGCACACTGTTGCATTGGTACAGCTGAGGGCATACTACAGGCTTGGAAACAACAGGGCTACTTAAATCAGAAGTGGCCCCAAAGGAAAAATTTGTCAAGCTACAATCTGCATCAGTCAAAATGGAGTATCACACTGTCTTTTTAATCCCAGAATGCCCTTTTCACCACATCCATACTAGCAGCTCCTGATGTTTAAAGAAATACTGAGTTATTGATATTAAAGACAAAAATGCTGTGAGTAGTCTTATTTGTCCTGTTTACTAAATTTGCCCAACATATCTATCTATCTATTTCCAGCTGCTTACTGCATTTACAAGACTTCCACTACCTCAAATGCAAGACAAAAGGGGAGAGGGGATGAGAGGTTCTCCTGTGAGGTCTGGGAGGCATCTCACACAGGTTGAGTAGAAGCTTTCTTAACTTCAGCTGCAAAACTCCTCAAGGACTCCATCACACTTGCCAGCAAATAAAGCTCTGTTCCTACAAGTCACATCAGGTCTTAGTCTGAGCACCCAAGCTAAAAGCAAACTGTCAGTATCTCCCTTTGAAAAGGCTGTGCATCCCAAAACCTGGCATTTCTGAATTTGCAGCCTTTCCCATTTTGCAATGTTGATGTTGTTTTGGAGAAGATTACCAAGTGTTCAATACATTATATGGACCATAGCATGTTCTGTACATGTGATTTATAAAAAGTTCAGTTCACAGCTACCAAGGAATGGAAACAATTTCCTCTAATTTCCATGTCAACATCACATACAATATGTCAAAACAGTAAAACAAACACCTTGCTATTGCATTGGATAGCTCTACTAACCTCTATTTTAATGGACAGTTGGGAAGAAACTGTCACCTCTCCTGCTTTTAGATTTTTTTTCCTGAATAAGGATATTAGCGATCTTTAATTGTTTCAGAACGCGATAAGCATCAAAAGCAGCAGCACCTCTTAACCACCGGGCTTAATAAGGCGCTAGAGAAAAAACTAAAAAAGACAGGGCTCTCTATAACCTAAGAAATTATTAAAAGCAGATTAAGTCTGTGCATCTGCAACGATGACGTAAACTTAAGACATCTTTTTGACAAGAAAAGCCAAAGAACCTAGTTTTTCACTTGGGTCCTAAAAATGGCAAAACAAAGCAATGAATTACTGCATCTTGGGAATCTTCTTACTTGTGATACTTTCCCTTTCTCTTAATTAGTTGCCAGCTACATTTTTAAACTGCTAAGCCTCACCCTCCATTTTTCTCTCTTGTAAAACTAGGAATATCAACACACATTGAAACAAAGTTTAAGACCTCTTGGGCCTCTCATCCCTGTAACCCTAAGCAGCAATCAATAGACCCTTTTTTAGTGGTGGTGAAAGACATAAAAGTGGACCCACTGAACTTTCCCACTCTCCCTTTTAACAAGCCTATGCATTTTCAAATATTTGCAAAGGTATGTTTCCACTTCGAGCGTTTAAGAATTAAGACATAAAACATGCTGGAAAACACATCATAATTAACGTCACCAACCAGGAGTGACCTACAGAAGGTTACTAGCAAGAAATATTCTGTAATTGTTAATACCAGCAAGCGTGTAACACAAACTAGATTTCAGTGCACCCTCCCTCGCTTCTTCATCGGCAGGCAGGCAGGACTTCTGGCACCACGACGACTCCCCACAACTCACTCAACGCCACGCCGCCAGAACACTGACACACCACCGTTCCGTTTCTCACCACCAAACCCATCCTTTCCTCTTCTGGGGGCACCTACCTGAGGAAGCGTACGGAACGTGAGAGGATGCTCGGAGGACGGAGCCGCCACTAGCGCCACCGCACGCTGCCTCCCCCCGGGCCGACACCACCACCACCCCTTTCCCCCGCCGTGCGCAGCACCTCGCCTCTCCCCCACCTCCCGGCCGCTCTGCCCCCGCCGGAGCCACGGCAGCCCCCACCCGGGCC
>VZSC01001606.1:532796-579048 GCA_013398225.1 Steatornis caripensis | reverse complement strand
TGGGAAAGCGGCGGGCGGCGCTGGGGGGATCCCTGCCTGGGTGGCGGGCAGCGGAGCGTCGCACGGCTCCCTGTACCGCTGCTGGTGAGAACGTTCAGAGGATCGGGGAATAAACCGGTGGGAACCACACCAGTGCGGCAGCCTGGCTCCTGGGAGGGCTGCACCGGCAACTGATGCCTCCGGGCTGTAAAGGTTCTGCTTCCATGGCGGAAGAGGAGGGACAGCGCTGCCTCGTTGCGGTCGCAAAAGGAGGCTCAGCGACGTAGGGTGAGGACGTAGTAGTGTCTTCCAGGGGCGAGGGCAGTATTTCTGTGCCCGTCACCACGATCAGGGATCAGCTCAGGCGTCCAGTAGCACCCAGTTTCTGTGACAATTAAATTGCACCTGAAAATGTGAGCGCAGGACCTTTCCTGTGGTGTCATCAGTAGTAGGTAGCTTTTGGGAAAACGCCACACTTCATTTTTCCGAGAGGCCCACCAGCTCCACCAAGGTGACGGTGGGGAACGCAGCCCCAGCGCCCTGCGGTACTGGGGCGACTGAAGCAGCTCTGGGCAGCCCCCGGCCCTCTGCAGGAACACCATGCTGCAGAGCTGCAGTAAGACTGACCAGCTGTGCCACCAAGTACAACCGCCATTGATGGAGCGGATTAAGACGCAGTTTACAGTCTTCTTGGTAGAAAAGACAAACCTACAGAGATTCATTACCTCAAGGAGTAATCAGGGCATATATCATCATCTTGTGTTTCATCTCAACAATTCACACCCTCTCAGCATTTTTGTATTTGCAAATTATTTCCTGAGGGTATAAGTTACCAGTTTCTGCATTCATTTTTCACAAAAGCAACTTAAAAGTTGTCCGGTATTTTCGCTATTACATAGCCAGGAACCTTGCTACTGCTGCGGAAAAAATTCCTTCTCCCTTTTTTCCAATCTGAAAAGGTGCATACATCCTCAACCAGAATTCTGATTTTATACATTTTTTATTCATTTTTTACAAACAAAGACAACAAAAATACACTTTCAAATGATTTATTGATGTAGATGAGCGGGAGCATTATGAAATAATTATTAATATTTAAATTTTTGCTGAAAACTGTTTCAGGACGCTGGATTAGTCACAGACAGCTTTTTCCACGGTAACTGTATACGATAGAGATGGACAACCATGTGGAATTTCCCAGCTGGGAATCCTGCCCTAACTAAATGTAAATAATGCATATTTATGGAATCCTGGCATCTGTGATAATGTGAGTCTATTAGGATGGCACAGTGCCTTGTCATAATTTGGCTGGATCTTTGCCCTGTTGCAACACAGATGCCAATTAGTTATTTGTTGGTTATGGCCTGTGGGCCACCTTGCACTGCCTCACACCTGTTCATTTCATGTGCCAGGAAAGAATTCATGAATGCAGGAAGTTACAATGAGAATTTGAGTAACACTACCTGCCTTTGAAATGTATTCAAAACAAATCTTCAGTTGTTAGTTCTAGCTAGAATTGCAAATAATTGCGTTCTCGTTCAGTATTTTACTCAAAACAATTCAAAAATCTGTTTGACCACTTTGAATCAAAGCGCCATTTGGGGGTTAATAGGACATTTTGTTTGTGAAAAGATTGTGTTTGGTTTGCTTCTGGATTATTTCCTTATCTGTTTAATCTGGTTTTAGTATTTTGGACTTGAGATTTCTTTCCAGTATTTTTGAAACAACAGCAAGGCTTCATGTTGAAGGAATAGGAAAAATACTCCCCTTTTACTGATTCTCCCATATTTTTTTCCAGTTAAACTCGTCACTGACTATGACCTGAATCTGCAGACCAAGCTGAGTGACCTGATTTTTCTTTCCCTTATGAGCTAATTTTCTGAACCCTTTTTTTCCAACTTTAAACAAAAGTGAACAAATCACGAGAGGCTTGGCAGGGAAAAGGGGTACAGATGAATAAGGCAGAGCATGGTGTGATGCCACACCTATGCTCACCGTGTTTGTCTCCAGAAACATTCTGTCACATCCAAAAAAGATAGAAGAGTAATTAATAAAGGCTTACAGAGGGGCTGATTCTTACATTATCCAGACTGACTAACAGGGAGCAAAAGCGGGGGACCACAGAGAGCCAGTGTAGCTCACTGATGCTCAGCTAATACCCATTTAATTCTGTTTCTCTTTGCAGTTCCAGACACTTCCTTTCCCTGGCTTCCACATATCCTTTTCTTCGCGTAAAGAAGGTCTCAGCATGCCCTTCTGATTCAGAAGGTAGCTGAAACAATGCTGTCCAGGAAGAGTTCCCTTCCATTCTTCTCTAGCTGGTTGAAAGGGACTTTGGTAAGGCAGACAGAATCTAGTCCAGCTTATTCCATAAAGTTTTCTGAAATTACATAAATCTGTCTGCTGCATTTTTATGACTGCTGAGCACACAGCTACAGCAATAATCCCTAGAGCTGGAATAAAAATATACAGCTTGAAGCTGTGAGGTTGAAACCTCTTTATTCCAAACAGTAGAAAATGTTAAATGGTAGATGTTATTAGGATGCTGCTGAGCAAGAGAATTTCCTCTACAAAATGAAATGCTTGATCATTTGAATTCCTATTAAATTTGAACATTAGCAAAACTGGTTTAGCACAAAACCCAGCTGATCACCTATTTTCACTGTTTCCAAGGCAGAACTGCATCACTAAAGCCACCAAACAAGTATATCGCCAAGGCTCATCATTTGTCATTCTGCTCACACTATACACATAATCTTCACTCTCAGTATTTCTGCTCTGTATGAGACCGAGGTAATGGCTTTAGTTGTTCTGCATGTTAAGCTGCCATGCACCCTCTGTTAGTGACCCAGTTCTAATGGTATTCACTGGTAAGTTTTGGTCTTTACACTGGAATACTAATGTTTGGCAACTGGCAATGTGCAGTCAGCCTGGAAGATGGCACGGTACTTTGGGATGTTGTACTATAAATGTGTAGAATGTCAGTAATGACAAGTAATTACACAGGCTGTACGTCATCGCCATGACTCCTGGCTATTTCCCTAACTTCACCTCTGTGACATTCTTTTCTCAAGATTCACAAAAAAAACCCAGCATGATACAAATAAAGAATACCAGTTATGAGGAAAATAAGGGTTAGAAAGTAGCTACATGAACTGCAGGAGGAGTGAGATTTGCTAGCAAAAGCTTTGACTAAGACTAATAAATTATTCTTTATAGAATAATGCATCATTTTGTTCAGCAAAAGGCAAGACACCAGCCCCAGCCCTGCCAGGCTAGCCAAGCAATGCATGCTCCCTGCACAGTTGAGAACTGCATCCACAGAGTGCAGCCCCCACCATCACCCCCAAACCCCAGGGAAATAGTAAGAAATACAGGATTTTAAAAAAGAATGCAGGAGAGTTAGTAAGTCTGAGACCTTGACACAATCTAGGCAAAATTTACTCGTGATCTGAATCTAGTGAGGTCTGCTATTTGAGAAGTTCCACGTTAAACATTTGTGTAATTAATAAAAATACTCATAGTTACATGAGGACTTTTTACAGGAAGGACATAAAGCACAAGCTGATCATTGAATTAAGGAGGATTAGGAAGAAATTTCTTACAGGCACATTATTCCATAAAAGTATATCATACAATATATTATTCCAGTGCATCTTCACTGGAAACTACTACTGTTAGTCAGTCTCAGGGACAGAATAATGAAGTAAACCAACTGACAACCTGGTCCAGGATGGCAGTAACTAGATCTAGATATAACAAAAGTCCAGTCCTAACTGGATAAAAGTTGCTTTCCAATTGTTGTTTTCCTTCTTTATATACCATGAAGGACATGTATCCTTATTTGCAGTGATGCTGTATGTCAAAGTGACAGCTTTGCACTGCTGTAACCTTGTTCTAGATATCATATTTACATCTGATAAGAAAGTAGAAGATGTAAATATGCAAATATATATCAGGAGTTAAAAGTATGGCTGTGAGGTTTAGGGAGAGCTTAGTGCAATAGCTAAGTTAACAGCACTTCTTAGCAAAAAAAGCTCATCAAACACATTATAGCTTTAAAGAGACAGACAGAGACCAGTGAATATGCTGCTTTCACTGTCGGCTTGGACTTGATTGGACAACAATTGCCACAGTTGAGCTGTTACCCCTAGGTGCTAACAGAGTACAAATTACATATGCATACATATATGTGTATTTGTGTGTATTTCTGAGAGGTCCAGAAAGGGAAGCACGTGGGGAATGGAGAGATGCTGGCCATCAGGAGTTCCCAACTGTTGTCACCTTCTCTTTGGGCACCCAAACAAAGACGAGTTTTAAGACGGGCCAGGGGGAGGATTACACGTAGTTCTAGTGCTACTTATGGAAATGCCTCCCAAATATGAGATGACAAATACAGGAAAGCAAGCCATGGAAATCCAACAGGTGTAGAGTGGAGGCCGCCATCAGGACACTTCAAGAGACTTAACATGTCTGTATTGAAAGAGAACAGACAGAAAGGGTGTAGATAAACTGAGAAGGGAGTTGGAAGTGAAAGCAGTTCTTGATTGATACAACAGAGAGGGGAGCCATTTGAGGAATGCAGAGAGAGAGGGGACAATGTAAAGAAAGGTATTAGGAAAAAATACCTTTTCTACGAGTGTGGACAATTTTCTAACCACGGATTCATCACAGGGCAGTGAGTCAAGCTATCTAGAACTAATACTACATGTATGGGAGTCATTCCTCAGAGATGTCTACAGAGACACTACATGGGCCTCAACTGTGTCTTCCTTAAAATTCATCCCTGCTGTGATACAAACAGGAAAAGCTCAGCAATGATTAATCTGATGGTTTCCAGTCACTGCCTTTTAATATGTTGACCAGTATGATCTCACTGTTACCTTGAGCTTGCATTATTTGTTTTCTTTATAGACCTGTCAGCTCTTAATTTTGATCATGAGGTGTTCAAACTGACAATTAAAAAAAAAAACAGAATGCTAACACAGTGGGCCTTAGAGGTTGGCAGTTCTGACTTAAAGTACTGCCAGTCCTACCCTTCCCTGTTTGTCTCTCTCATTGTGACAGACCACCCTTTTCCTCACAGGACACAACTCTTCTACAGCTGTGCTATAAACTGAAATTTGAAATTGCTTTGGCTAGAAACACTGGAGGCAGGGAGAAGTGCTGGATTTCTTTTTGCTAGATCAGTTCCCCCATCTGGTTGGGTGCACAACCCTATCTGGGTTGTGCCAGCACAGCGGGGGGAAAGGGGCAATACCGGATCAGGGCAGAAAAGGGGGCTGTGGGACATGGCCATCTGTAATCCAGTATTGGCACCAAATGCTTTAAAACGCTACATCACAACTTTATGCAGGGACATCTAGGCACTAGCTCCATACAAATAATAAATAACCATAATAAAAGTGTAAATTTTAAAAAATAGTATACTCCTCTAAGAAGAAATTCATCATTCATAAGTGATTGTAGAAAATTCAATCAAATATTAATAGTCTAAATTAGAAACAAGATTATAGTTGGTTAATTCTGGAGTATCAGTCGAGATGGACCCAGATTTTTTTTGTCACTTGTGAGAGCCCGCATCGCACCACACAGTCAGTAGCTATCCAAACCAAAGCCCGTTCTTTGTAGACAAAATAACAATAATTGTTAGTGGTTCAGGGAACCTCAGAGTAACAGCCTAGCAGAATGTGAAAGGCAAATGAAAGACTAGGGCAAAGGAAGAGCATTCAGTTATGCTTTCAAGAGGTGCCTTCAAGTCAGTAATAAGCTAAAATAAGTATGATTTTGTCCCCTTTCATTTTGAAAAACCTAACATGGGGCTTAAAATAACATTTTTACAATGATAATTTTGTTGTTTGGGTTGTGATTGTTTTTTAAACCTACCATTCATTAAAATATCTGCCTTTTTTCCCCACTGACTCACTCTCTTGGTTATATAAAATTACCAGTGCGTTTGTCATTCCTGTGCCCTGTTGGAGAACTAGCTCAGCAACATCTGCGTACTCAAATAAAGCAAGTAAGCCTTACTGTGTGCCATAATATATTCCTTACACAGACAAAATAAAAGGAAAAATCCTAGCCCCACCAAAGTGAACAGAAACAAATCACACCTTAAATTCAGTCACGTTAAGATTTGATGTCAGCTTTTTTTTCCAGAGTCAGGAGTGCCAGACTGAGTCCATCTGGGGTGTCTCCTTTGGCACTCAGCTTGACTTATGACATGATACATTCAGCAGAGAGACTTGTGAATACGAACTCCTGGTTCTGAAGTCTAACATAATGAAAGTCAAGAATATGTGCTTAACTGATCATCAAATAATGTGCCCTTGTTGCAACTTTAATTGCAGTTTTGCAAAGGAGCCTCAGGAGTGACACTAAATCAGATAACAACCTGTGCTCCCAATTACATTTCTTGTTACAGTTAACAAGAAAAACACTTCCAACTTCTGAGCGTGCAGGCTCACACTGAGATATGAGGAACAAACAGATTAATTTCATTAGCACACATTGCTATCTATAATAAAGCTATGAAAGGCCAAATGCTCTAATTTATGCTCCTGAAACCCTGTCTCCCTCCGGTCACACGTTGTTACACTTTCAGGATGCCAAGAAGGGAAATGGATCTGGCAATTGTCACTGGTTGGAAGTGCAAACAATTTTTGCCTTAACCACATCGCCTGTGCGGAGTTACCAAGAATATAAAACCATAAAAGCTTACTTCAGTCATTAAAGAGATCTGACTCACAAAAAAGGAATTGCTATGTTGAGTTAGGAGATGTCAGTTGACATAGTTACTAAGCTGATTGCCAGAAGCTGGGAAGTTAGCAACTAGCTTTATTTTTTAAACATTTTTTCCCTAATTTTCTGCTAATGGCTCTTGCCAGAAGGAAGTTACTCAGGTAGATGGCTTTTGAGACCTAGTATAGCAGTGTTCATGGTTTTGGAATAGATGCATACTTTTACTAGCATCACAGGCCACTATCAATTCCATCATCAGGTGATAATAAAAATAATAGTAATAATAATTTAATGTTGTGGTGCGTGAACTGCTGTCTGTGGCGATAAATTTTAACATTGCGCAGTGCTTTAACTCCTTCTCTTAACATCATGCATGCTTTAACTCCAGCTCTTGAAAAGATGAATAGAAGTTACAGGGCACTGATATTAAAGTTAAAATTAAATGGCAGTAGGAGTCTTAAAAGTACAAGCACATCACCGAGTAGGTGAAAATGAGTTCAATTTAACAGATAAAGATAAATGACCCATTCAAGTATGGGAAGGGGTGAGCAACTTCCTTTAACAAATTTCTCAGTATGACAGCACACAAAATAACTAGACAGAGAATACTTGAAGAAAAAAGAATCAAGATTCACTTCTCAGGTGATGAAGATGTATAGCTGAGATCTCTAAAAGCTCCTTAGCCTGAGCCTGCTTACATGTATTGCTAACCAAAGCCAAGTCTGAGAAATCACAAACATATGACAATTTTCCTTCCTGCTGCTAGAAACTCTGCCTAATCTCCCAGCAAGTGGTCCCATTTGGCTCATACTCAAAGCCTGAAAGAGATCCCAGTTTCCTATAGCTTCATGTAATTTGTATGTCAGTTCAGTAAACACAGGCATTACAAGAAACCTCCTGGCATGCTTATACCTTTACAAGCGTGCATGTATTCTATGCAAACCAAGCAGTAATGCATGGAGCGTGTACTATGTCTGTGCTCTTTACCAGGCTGGCTAGCCCATCCATTCATCACAATGTTGAAAGTGAGTGCTCACATATTATACAGTGGTCTGTATTTTGTATGAATACAGAGATCCAAGTGCCAAGCAGTCTGCACGAATCTTTTCCATTACAGATCAGTAAGGAGCTCCATTAATTTCAGCCAACACTAGATCAAGCCACATGAGGTGAAGGCAGGGGTAATAAGCCATTAGATTTACTTCAGTTTCTCCTACAGTTACTTCATGCCTTTTTAAATTTGCCTTAATTAAATGCATTCTTTAAACTTGTCTTAATTAAATTCATTCTGGAACATAAAAATCACTCAGTTTCCACTGATGTGGAAATGGATCTTTTTAGGCCAGCAACACTTCTGCCTTGAGGCATTTACCAGAGCTAGGTTAGGAATCAGTGCTTATAGCTTACAGAAATTGCTTTATTATTATGCTCAGTGAGTTTGCTCAATGAGATTCATACCACAATTCCACTGTGCCCATGTTTGTTTTTTCAAGCAAAAAAGGTTTGTAAATAATGGCCCCAGAGTATTATCTGACAAACCAGTGTTCTGCTTTAAACACAAGAACAGATGCTACTTTCCTTATGCATCTAAATAATTGCAAGGCAGTGCGTGTTACTGCTCTTCATAGTACTCAACGAGATTTCATCTATGAAAATAAACGCACCTACTTGTAATCACCATGTCTACCTTATGCGATGGTTTAAGTTCAGATGCAGAATCCTCTTTGCAGAAAGCAGAACTCACAATGAAATCCCATCAGGAATCACTATGACTGGTACAAGCAACAGTTCCTTGTAGTGCTTATGACACTGGTTGGAGAGCATATATGAGGCAGGTAGAGCAACCAGAGTGAACAGCAGCAGGTTTTAAAGGGATCTTGTGAACAATGAGCAAAGACCTGGAAATAAGGAGACCCAGATTCTCTTCCAGGGGCTGCAGTAAAATTACTGTGTAAGCCAAGGAAACCATCATATCTGCAGTCAAAATTAAGCCAGTCAGACTGAAATAGGAAGCATTGTTTTTAATGTCTCTAATTCAGTGAAGTCCTAGCCTGTGACAAAAGCCCCATGAAACGGCTGTAGAAATTAATCTAATAATTTATAACAAAAAGAATCATTGAAAAATGAGGCAGGGGTGTTAGTTGTATTTGGTATATGAGAGCTGTTGTTTTTCAAATTCTAACCTATGTTCGTACTTTCCTCTTTATCATGTCGACGTTTGCAAGCAATAAAAGGGCATTATGTGCTGGTCATTGCATCTGCTTTTGAGATAAATTTATGTTAGGATTCCAAAAGGTCAAGGAACTCTTCCAGGGCAAACAAATTCTGGAGCACTGATGCCAGATGGTGTGGATATAAAGTGGAAAATGAGAAAAGCAATTTACTGTGTTCCTGTTCCAGGGAGAAGTATCACCCAGAAGGACAGCAAAAGAGGTAAGAAACTACTGAGAAACTGGAGAGTTTTCTTCTTCTGTAACATGTTGTTTTCTTTATAGCTGAAAAGTCGAGGTACACAGAGGAGCTGCAGTCCTTATTCAGGCAAAAATATTCCAGAAATATTTAACTAAAGAATGAAGTGTTAAATTAATAATATGTATAAAGAATTATGCATTGATTTATGTAACAGGTTCTAGATTTATCTGTACAGCTATCTAATACGTAGTCTCTGTTTACAGACAATTTAGTCTCACAGACAAAACATTTTTATCTTGCATTTTTGACCAAACTCTACAAAAGAGGCAGAAAATAATGGATCAAATTCTTAAGTATAAATTAGCATAGCCTCAACAAAGGCAAATTATCAACGTAATTTATCCATCTCAGGTGCTGACCGCTACTAGCTCACTTGCAGATGTATTAAATGTATAATTTACAAGTGTGCAAAACAACTCTGCAAGTTTTAGAACTAATCTTTTCTTTAAATCTCATGAAGCAGAGGAATATCTCTTGGAAGGTTTCAAAGAGAAATTCAGGTTGGTGTAAG
Organism: Steatornis caripensis; assembly: GCA_013398225.1. NCBI lineage: Eukaryota > Metazoa > Chordata > Aves > Caprimulgiformes > Steatornithidae > Steatornis > Steatornis caripensis. Next base: position 569,345 of record VZSC01001606.1, on the reverse strand, counting down.
AAGTTTAAAATCTTTTTCTTACATACTGAAAATTACAACATGTTTTCATAAATAGCCTGAACTATTGATAGCTTTTATCACTTGCCACCGAACCTCAAAAGTATGTAGCAGAAGTATAAGTGTTCAGATATAAGCAAAGAGAAAGGGAGAATGTGTGTGAATATTTATGTGTGCATCTTTGCTGAGCATATTTTATTTGGCTATATATGTAGCTTTTTTAAAGCAGTCCTTCCTTTTAATGTTATGGCTTCTCCTAGGAATAAAGGATATAAAGAAAGATTTCTCTCCATACAGGAAAAAGAACTGAACAATAATGCTGAGTTTTGCTGTTACCCTCTTTGCTGTCATAACGTCATCTACTTGCCAAAAATATGGATGTCTGGAAGGGGACACCCACAAACTGAAGCCAAGTCGTGAACGAAATATGCATGAATGCACTCTGTACTCTAAATGTAAGAGTGGTTTAATTTTTGCCAAATATAATCTAGAAGTACAGCTTTGCACACACTAATTGTTTTGGCAGTTCCCTTAATTTCTAAAAAATATATAAGATGCAGTATACGTTGCATTTGAAAAGCTTCCTTCATTGGCATTTTGCTGCATGCAAACCAAGAGTAAGATGCTAGTTCTTAACGAAGTCAGCTGCAGAACTTTCATTGGCTTCATTTATTGTCTTTTAAAAATTCTCATGCAGTTTACTTTTCTTATAGCTCATCTGCTTAAAAAAGTTTACAGAAAAGATTAACTTGGTTTATTGTGATTAAGTATAAAAATTAATTAATTGTAGCAGACACCAAGTGGGAAAGGTTGAAATCAAAATTCTGTAGTGAGCAAAGTATAGTATTGCATTTCTTCAACTCTCTTTTTATGTTTGGTAGCTTTCAAAGTTAGTATGCCTCAGGATATAACATCTGGCAGAACACTAGTAAAATTCTTGGGGCTCTCTGGGCACACCTTGACTTAAAGCACTGTTGATGCCAGTCCATCTCAGTTAGCATTTACATTGCTACTTCCAAAACAAAAAATGTTAGAGCTTGAGTACATCTTCTAGTTAGTACTAAGAGACTTCATCATGTTATGGATCAAACCAAATTTATTTTACATTTTTAATCTTCCAAATATAGTATTAAAGAAAATCCTTACTGCAAGATCTCTGTTTCATTCCTAACAGCTTCCTGTTGCTATGCAAACTTCACAAAGCAATTGGCTCATTCCCCAGTAATTAAAGTAAACAACAGCTACTGGAACAGATGTGGGCAGCTCAGTAAATCGTAAGTCAGCTTTGATGTTGTCTGTGTCCTGGTTCACTAGATCTGTGCTGTAGCAGCCACACAGCTAATGGTAACACCCCCTGAAGCTGCTGATGGACAGTCCCTAGGTTGCCATGGACGTGATGCCACCCAGCCTAGCTCCCATCATCTTTTATCTATACCTGACCTATGTCTGGCTCTTCTTCTCCTCTCACAAAAGCCCGTGAATCCTTAAGCATATACTATTTGTGCAGAAGGATTGATGCCATTTTACGAAGAAAGGGTTATGTTTTTTTAAGTTTGCTTTCAGTATAGAACCAGATTGAGCAACACAAAGAAGGCATAAACCCAGCAGGTAACACCACCACCGCACCTCCATAGCTCTGCAGAGCAAGGATCACATATCAGTGAGTGTGAGTGTGACCCCTAGTCAGTACAGACCAGGCTTCTTCCTTTGTTTAGAAACCAGATCAACTAGATGATTAAATCTTGCAAACAAAATGCACAAGAGGCCAGAAATGAAACTTCTGAATATTTAGAATCAAAATTCTTCTAGTCCTGTGGGTTTTGTAACCATGAAGAATGCCTTCATAATTAAGATTTTTAGTACCCCATTAGATGTTAGAGCTGTGAAACATGGCAAGTTATAGAAATAAAAGAATGAAAGTACAAAACAATTAAGCAAAAGCAGATGTGCAAAAGTAACAGCTATTGCCTGCCACTCCCAGAAGAGCAGCAACAGTACACATTTTTAAGTAACTTCAGCTGGGCTGTGGGAAAATCTAAAGATTAGTGAAACCATGAGGCTACAGCATAGAAGGAGTTTTGTACTATAGTTTTAAGCTCCATTTTATTATTGCCTGGAATCGTGCTTGCCAGGAAAACTCGAGGCCTCGAAAGTTTACGGAAAGCTTACACAAATAGGGCTGAAATATGCATGGAAACATTCATGCTCTCTTTAGCTGGCTACACACGGTCAGAGACTGTACAGAATGCCAAAGGAATGAGTTTGAAACCTAGACACCAACAGAGCAAAAGGATGCTTTTCTATGATTTTTTCCTAATCTGTAGTATTGCATCCACATCAAAGCAGGCCTAAAAAGCTGAGGCTATAGCCTTGATACTAAGAAACAGGCTTATTTGTGGCTTTTCTCACCCACCACAGCTGTGAAGATTTCACAAAGAAAATTGAGTGCTTTTACCGGTGTTCTCCACATGCTGCTCGCTGGATCCATCCCAACTACACTGCTGCTATTCAGTCTGTTCCATTATGTCGAAGTTTTTGTGATGACTGGTAGGTTCAGCTTTTTATCAAAGTATTTTTATTTAGCTTTTATATGCCTGTGCAACTCAGGTGTCAAGGAGCATGGGTGGGTGAAGAACACATCTCCCAATCAACTGGCAGTAAGATTTGATGGTGTACCACCTTTATGGATTTTCTCTTGGTTTTCCTGCTCGTTTCTTGTTTGCCATCTCTACTTTTTCCTTTGCTAAGCTATTACCCCCGAAATAATAGACATGGACTCTGACAGAATTTAGTGACTCAGGGGCAGCACTGCTCTGGTCTCCATGAGGATGCAGTGCAGTGGCATCAGAACTGCCTGATGTGACAGAGGAGCTCTCACCACGTTGACAGGCACTAACAGAAGTGAGGGCCTGCCCACCCTTTGAGAAGTCTATGCCTGTGAGTTAGCATTTATGCAGTTCACATTTTAAATCTAAATAGTTGATCATGATATGATACATTTCTTTTATATGTATAAAATGCACTGCAAAATCATGAAAGCAGCCACTTCCTGTCTGTTTTCAATTAATTCATATAACAAATTAGCTTAATTCCTTAATTTTTCACCCTTGGCGAGAGAAACTTGCAGCCAAGTAATGCTGAAAATATTAATGACAATGAGCAAGCATAATAGCATTTAATTTTGTCTCCCAAAAGATAGCATCAAGGAATCACATTATTTTTTGAGTGCAAGACATATGGTGGGACAACCCAACACCTGTGTCTTCTCAGTCTTGGGGTAGGAGCATTATATCCAGGTAGGGTACTGAGATTTGTTCAGTAGACCGTATCTAGCTCTCCCTCCCTCCCTCTCTGTTTTGAGATGTTGGATCTTAAATAATGTCATCACATGACATATAAATCCCAGTACCATATTAATGTTGTGCCTAGTAACTACAGTAACTTGTCTGTATGGTTAAATTGGTGCAAAGCATAGTACAAACAGCACAGGCTGTGTTCACACTATAGGATTGAAACTGCTAGCATCCCTTGAAAGTAATGGACTGTGAATGTCTGAATCCCTTAGGCTGCTCTGAAAATCACGGAAAACTGTTTTAATACTTCTAAAAATGTTATATAAGAGCTTTTTTTGGAAGCACAGAAAATACAGAACACACAGTTGCGCATGGGCATGTTCTCCTGCGCTGCCCTGTACAGTGCTTTCCCTAGCGGTTATGCCACTTGAATATTACTGACACATGGATCCATTTTCACTCTCATCTTCTCTCCAAGGGCAAAGTCATCTATGCAGTGCAGTATTTGGCTAGTATTTGTCTTTAAATATATTTCCATGGCTTTGTGCCAGAGAAGGAAACAAGAAGCACAGCTTGCATTTGTAATGGAAGATAGTGAGAAGGGCTGATGTATTTGTTAGCTTCCCTAGAGTTTCCTCTAGTGATGAATTTTATTTCTGTGTTAGGAAACACCATGTGCCTCAGGAACAATTTGTCATGTGCAGTCTTTCTAAATTTTTGATAATCTTCTAAACTGGATCCAGATTACTGACCTCCTTGAAGATAAAGACTGAGACCTGAATTTGCCTCCACGCTCAGAATCTCAAAGCCCAGAACCAAATATTACCAAAATTTGAAAGCATTTGGATATTAAAGCATTGGAGTTTCCAGTGACCTTTAGAATAGATCTAACAGGCAAAGTGATATAATACCAATACCTAAAACAAATGTATCCCAAAATAAGTAGCACACAAAGTCATCACCAAACTGCTATATCCAGTGAAAGTGTAAAGATGAAAGAAAACATACCCTGTAAGTTTAGTTTGCATCTATGAACTGGTTTAAGCCAGCATTAATATATATGAAATTATACCAAAGTGTATAGATGGGTCAATATTACATAGCAAAACCCTTGGTGTCCCCTGGGTATTGCCAGAACCTCCAGGTAAATAGCATATTTAACTTGAGTTGTTAGAAAGCATGGGTGTGTGTGATTCAGAGCTGCTGCACAGGCAAAACTGACCCTTTCCCAGTAGCTTCCCAACAGAAGGGAGGCTCCACTCTAAACAAATACTCAACAATGATCTATTGGCCCTGTCGGCATCATAGATGCCCGGCCTGAATCTAAAATGTAATGATGACCCATTACCATGCACGCTAGTCTGTGTGCCTGCATAATGCCGATGTCAAACACATTCCCTCACCCTGCTTAAGGCCTGAGGCTAGAAAGAGCTTGGACAGAATTGCCACTCTTTCTGGTGATGTGAATTAACATTTTTTCATGTTCTATTCACTGGAGTCCCTTTAGCGTGCTGTAGCATTGCTAGTGATGTGACCTACTTTCTGTACATGCCGTGAGTGCGCCTGCTGCGTACTGTATGTCTTTGTGGCCAGAAATGTGCAGAGGATTCTGAATGAGCAGTGACTTCATTTCAAAGAAATTCATCTGACTAGCTTGGGGCCTTCCTTTTTTTCCTATTGTCTTAGGATTCCTTGCTCCCACTAGTCCTAAAACTATTGCTTTTGAAAGAGCCCAATGTACAAGCCATTTTCTGATCCACCTGTGAAAGGGCCCTGTGCCCTTTAAAAGAGAAACAACAAATTGTTCTTGTTACTAATTTTTATTAATTATTTTATATTTATTAATATATAGTTATATATAATAAATAATAGTTATTATATATTAGNATATTCTTTTAATTAATCACTACTCATACCACATGGGAAACAAAAGTAAAAGTTCAAGCAGCACTATTATTTTAACCACAGTGGGATTTAGAAAGTAAAACATAAATGAACTTTGTTCAAACAACAGAGACACTGAGATGCATTTTATAAGGTTCCTTACATAATGTGGGGCTTTACACACCTCTGTCTGTTTAAATAGTGATGTAAATTCCCAAATCACTAAGGAATTTTTAAGGTTTTCTTGCCATTAGGCATTTGCCCTTTTCTCTATTTTACCTTGTTATGTTCAAGTCCTTCTCCATCCTCCAAATCCCTGAGTCCTGACATACTTCTAATTGTCCCCCTTTTGTTCTCCATAGACCTATCCTATCTCTGATGTGTGTTCACTATTGGGTCTGCCAATGGGTAGGCAGAGCTATCTTTGTTCTGTATAACTCTGATGGTTAAAGAGCAGCACTGACCATAAGGAACAGTATGTTCAGGAAAGATCTTTTAAGTATTTATGGTTAAGTTTCTCACAGGTTTTAATTAATGCTTGAAGAAACCACTTATGCGTTTCCAGACAGCACAGATCAGATTTTTCATGTCATCATTTTTCATAAACTTAGCTTCATAATTACTTCTATTGCGATAAAGAAAAACTTGTAACAATAGAGTTATATCTTGCTGCCTGCTTATATAACAAACCACAGGCAATAATCATAATTAGGAAACATTTCATCTGGCAATTCAATACATAATAGTGAATAAAAATATAAATAATAAACATATTTAATTCAGATTCCTGAGGAAGCGAGATGTGTACCCTGAATGCTCCAGTTCAGTAAAACTCTGAAATACATACTCATAATTTGAAAAGTAGTGTTAGGCATCTCACAGTAGATATTGATGGACTTTGCTGGAAAGCAATTAACTGAATGCATAAAGTAAAGGACGTGCCTACATGGCTCGAAGAATCAAGGGCTAATTGTTGAATCTGATGCTGGTATGAGGAGAGTTCACAGATGGCAATTAACAAAAAGTTTGCATTGATGCTCCTAACTGGCATGCCTTCAAGCAGGCAAAGTGACTAGCATTAGAGCAACAGCTGGGGAGTTACCTTTGTGTGTATTTCTCAATCAGGGTACGCGAAGCAGCTAACAAGTAACAAACCAATTATTCTTATAGTCCCTAGTCCCAAATCCAGTCATGGCACAAACTGGTAGGATCTGCCTATTAGTGTCACGTTATATCAATTTATCAATTTGCAGCCTGTATTTCCAGCAGAGCCCTTACCTCTGACAGCATGGATGAACACATTTGAGAGTACATGTCTCCTGCCCCAGACCTGTTTATTTCAGGCCCTGGTTACCCTCCCCTTGTTACTGCTCTTTCTCCCTCCAAAAAGGCCGTAAGCTGGTGAAGGGCCTAGAGCACAAGTCTTATGAGGAGTGGCTGAGAGGACTGGGGTTGTTCAGCCTGGAGAAAAGGAAGCTGAGGGGAGACCTTATCACTGTCCACAAGTACCTGAAAGGAGGTTGTACCATGGTGGGTGTTGGTCTCTTTTCCCAGGTAACAAGTGATAGGACAAGAGGAAACGGCCTGAAGTTGCGCCAGGGGAGGTTTAGATTGGATGTTAGGAAAAATTTCTTCACCAAAAGGGTTACCAAGCATTGGAACAGGCTGCCCAGGGAACTGGTTGAGTCACCATCCCCGGAGGTATTTAAAAGATGTAGATGTGGCACTTAGGGACATGGTTTAGTGGTGGACTTGGCAGTGCTAGGTTTATGGTTGGACTCGGTCTTAAAGGTGTTTTCCAACCTAAATGATTCTATGATTCTAAAACCTATGTGAAGGTTCTGCAGATGTGCATGTTCTTACCTTTCTGCATGTGCAAATGTATTGCAATGTCTAGTTCTTGTAGTTCTGTGACCACAGCCTCATATTTCATTTAAAAATGTATGTCTGCAGCACTTGTGATATCCAAGTCGTTTTGGAAACATGACCCTGAAGATTAAAAATGACAAAGAGAAAATATATCCAAAGGCATTAATTATAAATACCTTGCTGAACTATGGTAACTTTTTGAAAGCTGTGCCTCATGGTTTTGGCACTCTCAGTTACCGGAGTGAATAGTATGCCTGAAGCCATTGAGACTACTTTTAAGTCGATGTTAACTGATTTGCAGAAACTGATCCTTCAGAAAGGTAAGAGCCAAAAAGTAGAACATAAAAGAAGTGGAAGGAAGGAAATTATATGGGATAATGGTAAGTCATGAGATCTTTCAGCATGTAGACCAGCCAGTTGCATACCGTACTCGTTCCAGGCCATTTATAAGCTTTTTTTTTTTTACATTACTGCTTACAAGTTTAAAATAACTTAAAATTTACAATTTTAGACCCTATCCCCTACAAGACTTTTATCTTTCCTCTTTCACTTCAAGTTTAACTTCTTTGAAAATGTTGTTCTGAGGCTGACAGCCTATTAGTTTATATTATTTTGTTGTTTATGGATTTTCCTTGTTTCAGTGAACATTCCTCATAGCAACCCCCTGCCCAGGAACTACCATCTTCTTTTCCCATATTAATTCATAAATACAAACTTTCCCCACATCTCCTTCAAGTGACAGTTCACTTTTTGCGTACCTGTGCTCTGTCACAATATTGAACACCAGCATTCTTGAAACTCCCTCCCACACAGTATTATTTCCACTCAGTAACATCAGCAAACATAATCAAACAGAAAACATTGCTGTTCTGAGGAGTGTTGCTCCCCAGAACACGAGCCCTTTACTTCAGCCTGTGATGATAAAATGTAGTGGGTGAACTGTTTAGTTTTCGTTCAGATTTAGGTCTTCCTGGCCAGCTCAGAGTTTATGTACATGTCAAGCTACGATAATGTGCACATTTCTTGAAGATCTGTTGCTAAGCTGCACTGTGCAACCATACAACGTTACTACCATAGCCCACGTAGACTTCTTGAGTTGAATCTGAGTCCACTGAAAAAAAAGTGAGAGAAATAACTGTATCTTCCACACTAATCTCCATGAAGGTATGAAGCCTGCAAAGATGATTCCATATGTGTTCATAACTGGCTGACAGACTGGGAATGGGATGAAAGTGGAGAAAACCGCTGTAAGAATAAATGTATTCCGTACAGTGAGGTAAGAAAACCTGATCAACAGGAGCAAAAAAAAAAGGCATTGAGTTCTTTTTTTTTTCCTGAATATGTGGGTGTAAAATGCAACAGGTGAATTACTTCTACTTCAGCAGTTTCAAGCCGTACCTACACCAGACTTTTTAAGTATATAAATTTTAAAACATTTATATTTATGTAGATTGCTTACTCTAAGTATATATTCTTTTAATTAATCACTACTCATACCACATGGGAAACAAAAGTAAAAGTTCAAGCAGCACTATTATTTTAACCACAGTGGGATTTAGAAAGTAAAACATAAATGAACTTTGTTCAAACAACAGAGACACTGAGATGCATTTTATAAGGTTCCTTACATAATGTGGGGCTTTACACACCTCTGTCTGTTTAAATAGTGATGTAAATTCCCAAATCACTAAGGAATTTTTAAGGTTTTCTTGCCATTAGGCATTTGCCCTTTTCTCTATTTTACCTTGTTATGTTCAAGTCCTTCTCCATCCTCCAAATCCCTGAGTCCTGACATACTTCTAATTGTCCCCCTTTTGTTCTCCATAGACCTATCCTATCTCTGATGTGTGTTCACTATTGGGTCTGCCAATGGGTAGGCAGAGCTATCTTTGTTCTGTATAACTCTGATGGTTAAAGAGCAGCACTGACAAGCTTTCTGAGAGCTCATCCCATCTTTCTGAGAGGTTTAATAGTTGGGATAACTAATTTTATGAGCAAACGTGTATAAAATTAAAACTTACAAGACTTAAAGGAGCAAGGTTGCCTGGAACCTGACCTACAGACCTTTCAAGAGTCAGGTAGGATTTTTTCCTAGTGACTCAAGTAAGTTTTGCATCAGGGCAACATAATACAGCTCAAAACTACTACACTTATTTGAATATTTTTAACAGTTGAACTTCACTGAGTCCATGAAAACTGTCCAAATTGCAGAAGTAAACAAAATTTAAGTGTAGTGCTTAGGGACTGGTAGTAAGGCTTTCAGAGATCCCAGATTTGTTGTTTTGAATTCAGTTCAAGTGCATGTACTTCCAGAAGTCAGTTCAGCAACTGATATAAGTGGAAGTCACAGTCCGGTTAGTGCAGGATTGCTGTCTGCCTTGCAAAAGTGACACTAATCAGCAGGCTCAGGAAGGTGGCCAAGAAACAAATGGGCTGCGGAAACTTACAGCTTAGTTTCCCAGATGTGCTAAATCATCAGTAGTTCCAGATGAAGTGAAAACTGAAATGATAATCTCCGTAAATAATCTCCAGTCCCTGTTCAAACTGTCTCTGGTCCAGAGATAGTTTTTAACCTTGAATTCACTTGTACTTATTTCTTAAAGAAAATATACCATCTGCAGGGAAAAACATGCAGCAAATCCAGAGGTCTTATCACTTGAAGCCAGGCACAGCTATTCCTAAACTAAATGGAACCACACCCTAAACTGCCCATGTTTTTCACCAAAAATAGGCTTGCATGGTAAGTAAGAATAAAGATTAAGTTTCTTCAGAGAAATTAAAAAAACACATTTCTCATATGAAAATTACATGATACACAAACACTAGACTCGCTTGGTTTGGACTCAACTCATGGAAAAGAAAGTTACTGTTACCCAGAAACACAAAGGGTTCTCCAATGTCAGAGCACTGAACAGATGCTTGCTTTCTTTTGATGCCCTCGGCTCATGCAGAGGAGCCATCAGCAGCCTCACATTTGACATATGCAAGTGGTTGTAAGGACTGTTTGGAACAAATGCTGAATATTAAGAATGCACAATGGATCATAGCCAGTTTTAGCCTGGCTAAAATGAGGCACATTTGTCATTGTTCTCCCAGCTGAGTGCTCCGCAAGCAATGTTAATGCACAGACTAGAACATTTTCCAAGAAGCTGAAGAATCAGAATCCTTTGCAGTAATTTAGGGACACATTTGGTAAATGGGCTGTGCACAATTTGTTTGCTGCAGCATTATGGCTATGCTCTGATCTTTAAGCAGAGTTAGGAGGAAGGTCAAAATAAATTTACTAATTTAGCAAGTAAAAGAAGAGCATGAATACACATTACAGAACCTGTGGGACACAAGGATAGGATGTAGCCATGCCTCTTGCACGCAGAGCTAAGAAAACCCACATGACAGCTTTTAATACTTTCTGGAATAATTAGCTAAAAGCAGGTAGAAATCCAGGAACTGTACAGAAGCTGGAAGAAAATGTCTGTTGTTGCTTAAAGGCACAGGAATAGAGGGAAAGAAACAGCTAAGATCTGCCTGTCCTGAAAACACAAGGGGAGAACTAGATGCAGCAACCTTTCTATTTCTGACCCTGCATTGTTCCCAGTGCACTAGCCAACCTCCACACTCCTCCAGCAACTGCAGCATCCATGGAGCGAGCCCTGGCTAGAGATGCCATGAACTGAAAAGCTCTTTTATAGACTACAGAGTCTTTGTGGCTATTTGGAATGGACTCCGTATTATTCACAAAGGACAGATTTCTAAGGCAAAAGTGATGATTATGATTTCTTCTCATCTGCCTCCCTGCACAGTATAGCTCAACATAGTTTTGCATGTGGGGAGACATCTCATAAGAAGAACTTGTTGTGGAAAATAGGTGGAGCAGAAGCTGCAGGACTACAGATGCCCAATACCACTTCCACATAATAGACTTTAATCTGTAATCATTAATTTTTTGCACACAGCACAGCTTCCATGCTGAAGTCTCCCAACCACAAAGACAGAGCACCTTCTCTGAGATTCACAGATCTTTATATGAGCTGGTGATAACAGTAAACCAGCACACCATCCAGAAATGACAGCAGTAAAAGAAACACTGTAGGATTAAAGAATCAGCATCATGTGCAAGGACTGCTTGTACTATAACAGATTAAACACAGTTTCCTTCAAGGAGATGCTGGTGACACGGTCAAGGTGAATCAGTCAGTAATGGAACCCAGCAGTCGTGCTGCCAGGCCCACTGTTTCAGTCATTAACACTCCCACTCCTCAATTCTCAAGGCTTCTACTCCTGCCATCACTCCCAGCCCCAACTTCATTCTTAGGTTCCCTTCTGGGAGTACCTAAAGCTTGCTTTACAGAAACAGAGAAGATTGAACTTCAACCACGAACACATGGGAGAAGTACAGGCAAGATGAAGTGTATATCCTGCCCACTTTGTGGCTGGACATGGTAACTCCTAAGCTAATACTCTTTAGGCAAACTCAAGCTGAGTGGAGAGAAAGTTGTCACAATGTCAGCTTGGCAAAAAAAAGTATCTTTGTTGTGTGGTTGTACAGGTCCAATGACACAGAGGCCTTACATAATGATGTAGTAGCAAGAACAGGACAGATTCACTTGAAGAGAGTACAAGAAGCTGCAGTTTACAATTTCTTGAGCTAGAAAGGCTGTTGCATCACTGGACACAGCACTTCAGAAGCTTGAAGAAAATGTCTTTGCTTCAAGCGGTTTCTAAGTTATGTCCCTTCTCTTCATCTGTGAGGTCCTGCCCGGTCATGATATACACTGCAGCAGGGACAGTGAGATCCCACGGAGCTGTGACTCCACTGGGCTGTCTCTAGCCTGTAGATACAAAGATTCCCGTACTCAAAGCACTCAGTTTGGCGCTTTCAGCGCTACTATGATCCCAAGACATGAGAGTGTCCAACGTGCTACAGGTTGTACAGGCTCTCACACACCTCTTTGGTCTGTCAGACCCAGAAAGCTAGGTAGGCTGTCAGCCCCAGGGTGGTAACAAAGGGCTGTTGATTACTTTGCACTTTGTGTAATCACTTGCTCTCACAACAGGCAAATCTCTTTTGCCAGTTGTGGGACTGGATAACATTTTAAGATATCTCAGAAGTGATGAAGCATGGCACACAGCAAGACAGTAGATAACCGCAGACTGCTTTTTTATAATCTAGTACCACTTTTTAAAAAGTTATAAATACTTACCAACTTAATACAAAATTATTTTTAACTCAATGTTTTTTAAACTTAATTGATGCATTTCTTATTTGACACACAGATGTACACAAATGCGACTGACATGTGCCAGAATATGTGGGGGCAGTCATTTAAGGTGAGCGAATCCTCCTGCCTCTGCTTGCAAATGAACAAGAAGGACATGATGGCAATGAAATATCTCCCCTCCAAAAGCTCAGAGGAAAGCTCCAGCATCAGCAGCAGCGAGGAGCATGCCTGCCAAAAGAAACTCCTAAAGTTTGAGAAACTGAAGGGAGACAAAGGGAAACAGACAAGATAAATGCTGGTGGATGTATGTCAGGACAAGAGTGACCGTCGTGGAGGCTGGGCTCAGGGCATCACACCAGCCTGCTTATTCCCTTACTTCCTAGCACATAATAAATCAATGGCTGGTTCTATTAATCTTTCTCTGATGTTTTTGCATCTGCCTCACAAAGCTCCCTGACAGGTTAGTGCAGGTGTAATCTTGTGAGTTGAACTGAACAGCTAGAAGCCTGAAGGTAACATCCAAGGTTTGACTTTTCAAAGGGGAGAGGCACAGGTAGCTCCTGCTGACTTAAGGTGAAACAGTGAGAACTAGAGACCTCTGGAAGGCCATGCCAGTAATGCACCAAACCTTCAATCCAGACTCATCATTAGCACAGCCACACAGCACTCCCGTCTCGAGTTCCTCTGTGCCTGGGTCTGCTCAGACAGAGAAGAAATGCTGCAGGCAGAAATAGGTCAGTGAGCCTGGCTGCTGATCACTGAAAATGTATTATGTTGTATCTCAAAAACATACTTGCAAAACAGGGGATTGTGGTGTACTAGATAAATCCCTGGAACCATATATTGCCAGTATACAGTATGCACAGTCTGTTGCACTGGGCTTTTACCTTAAACAACAGCAGTATGAAAGTCTCCTACAATATGAATTTGAAGCATAATTTTGAGTGCAATTAATCCCACTGAATGATTCCACACAGAATGATCTCTGATGAACAGAAGTGTCAGGGAGGACCTCAGTTAGGTTTCTCCAATCAATAATTCTGCTTCCCAGCATCACTGTTGTAGTCAAAGTAAAACCAAATTCTGCACCAGTCCCAGACAGACTCATCAGGTAAGGATGAATACTCCCTCTGACATCGCTGCAGAGTGGACAAGTCTGTGCCATTCTGTACAGCCTTTTGTAGTGGTATCACCAGGGAAATCATGAAAAGGATTTAATTTGGGAGGTCATATTAGCAAATTGTGAAAATCAGCATCATCTCAGTGCTTGCTATGGAGCTAGGCACCTTACAGCACTTAAGGATCTGCCCCACAGTTAAAACAATGACTTGGCACATCCTGTTAAACTAGGAGAATCTTAAAAATGCAGCACACTTTCTTCACAGGGCTGTTTATTTATCTGAGTGGTTTCACACAGCTGCAATAGTAATGCTAGACCCATTAGGTCATGCTCTGCTTCCAACCAGCTTCTCAGTATATTTAACAATGGACTAATTCCTACCAGCACTGAATTGTTTTTAGAATGATACTTTGCTACATGTGTGTTTCATGGCAACTACAATTTTTTGGGTTCTACTGTTTGAAAAGAAAGAACAAGAATTTCATCTTCTGTAAATCTCTGACAGTCCTTTCCCCTCCTATTTCACTAACTCCATTCTTTCCTGTCCTTCTTTATTGCACCTGAACCAGAGCAAAATTTTTCCTGCTTTTTATTTTGCTGTACTCAGAATTCAAGAATTAATTATTCCCTCTCACTGCCACACCACCAACTTTTTCTGTATCACCATGGCCAAAGATTTCATTTCCTTTCCTTTCCTTTGTTAAATATAGCACAATTGTTTCTACTTGTGTCTCTGCTCTTTTTCTTCCCATTCCACTTTATTATCTTTACTCTGGATAAATTACTCTTGAAACCACTCTCAACAAACAATTCTTCCATGCCTAGTTTCAGGGTGACCCATGAGACTGGTTATTGCATGCTCTTGAACAGCACTGGATCCTAGAGCAGCTAAGGGACCAAAACCATTTAGCTCCTATTCATAACTTTCCCACTGACTCACGATGTACCCTAAGCAAACCATTTAACTCTTTTGTGACCCCAATAATTTTGCAGAGCTACCATATTTCCTCTAGGTCATCTCTTTTCTAAGCCAAAAAGTCAATAACTACTCAGTTGTCCCTAACATAGAAATTGTCCCGTAGCTCTTGGTCATTCTTTCATTGACACAGATATGTTTTATTCAAATACAAGTTATCATTCAGAAAGACTTTCAGTCTTGATTTAAAACTCCAAATAATGAAGAATTGTCCAATGCACCTGATAATTTTTTTCCTCAGTGTTAAAGATTATCTCTAATTTAAAATTTGTTGTTTCAGCTTTGAGCCGTTGGTTTTTGTTAAAGCCTGTTGTATTAAAGAGTTCTTCAATACTCAGCATGGCTTTTCTGCTCAGCAGCATACAGACTGGATCAAATTGCTTCTTAGCAATTAGCTCTACCTTAGCTCTATGTAGTTTGCATGTCATTATAAGACATTCCCTCTTTCCTTAAATCATACTTACGGTTCTTCTCTGTACCTTCTCGAGTCATGAATATCCTCCCTAAATTGTTCAAATCAAAGCCGTACCCCATGGCAGTGTTACGGGTGACCTACAGTGAGAGCACCATGTCCCTGCCTCTCTACACACTTCTCCCTAATTGCACTGTCCGTGTCTACAAGAGCATCGTTCTGATTATTTGCATGCCTCCAGTGTCCATGCGTTATGATTCCTCATTTTTTTTCTTGGCATTACTGTGTTCCACTATACAGCTCCCTGGTCCCAGAGGTGTGAACTGTGATATTAGCACTTAGGCTTATTACTTTGAACTTGGTTGTATTATAAAACCTTCATGTGAATAGACAAACCTTCTGAAGACACTGTTTGCTCTGTCTAGCTGCTTTATACTGTCAGTAATTTACCTCTTAGACGATCTCTGTGTCACTCAGAAATGCTACCAGTGGTGATTTTACATTTACAAAAAGTCTAGGATAACTCAGATAA
This sequence comes from Steatornis caripensis, assembly GCA_013398225.1. Taxonomy (NCBI): domain Eukaryota; kingdom Metazoa; phylum Chordata; class Aves; order Caprimulgiformes; family Steatornithidae; genus Steatornis; species Steatornis caripensis. Next base: position 554,043 of record VZSC01001606.1, on the reverse strand, counting down.
AGCCAAATTAAAAATAACACAAATCACTAAAAATCAGACTACAACAATACACCATGAAAGTAAGCCAGGGAAAAGAAAGATCCAAGTTACTGATGATTGGAGACATCCCCAGCTAATGCTGACCTGATTTGGTAAGTGCCTGCTACACATCACAGCTCAAAAGCACATGCCCTGCTTCTGGACCCACACTGGCCCGGACAACTGAAATGTCTCTGTACTTAGTGACACTAGACTCAACTAAGATCTTTATCAAAATGTCACAATGGTAGAACAAATGCTTTGTGAAATATGTTGTGAAATATGTTCCTACACTAACATGTAGGAAACATACTTACAACCTTTAACAATAAAGTAAATTGGATTTATCAGCAAGACAATGTTGATAAAAATAAAAATGATTGCCAATTATTGACTTATTTACTACCTGGCTAAGTATTATCTTTTGTACTGTGCTACTTGGGACTGGTGTCACGTTAACCATAACACAGCTAGCTGGGTCATCCTGCTTGCTCTGTTTATTTGATTTTCTTTCCTTAAACATTGGCACAATACTGAGTCTCCTGAAAACTGACTGAAATGCCAGGAGTTATTAAAAATGAGATATCTCTCGACGGTTCTGTTATAGCTCTTTAGTATAGGTTATCTGAGCCTGCTGCTTTAAAATTATTAATGTTACTTATGATGATGAACCTCATCTTTAATTACTTGCAGACTGAAAAAGATTTCATTATCCTTCTGTAATACAAGTACTTCATCCTGCGTGTATTTCAATGCTAAGCATTATTAACAAAATTTGCCCATTGTATCTTGTACCACTGCAAGGCTTTCTCTGTCAGATTACTCAGTTGTTTTCACCTTCAGTTTAGTTGTGCCAGCCACAGTTTCCTGCAGTACCTTTAGAGTCCTCACTCTGTTTTTATAGTTCACAAATCATGGATATTGATTGCAATATAACTTCCTTTTTAAAAAATAGTAAGCATCAGTAGTGATGACATTTTCAACTTCTGTTGCATTTTTCATGCGCAGGTTTTACTCAGAGCATTTTATAAATATTCATTAATCTTCAAAATATACCTGAGAGGAAAATAGGTAGTGAGAAGCAAACTGAGTCAGAAGGAAAGAGTCAGTAAGGGACTTATCTGATCCTTGCAAGTATTGCAGAACTAGGACTAGCACGGACAAGTTCTGTTTCAGAGCCTTATTTCACACTGCAAATGGAGTTGTGCTTTGTGATGTAATCCTTGGACAAAAGTTATTAGGCAAAAATTATAAAAGAGATTTTATGAAATAAAATATTGCAAAAAACTTGAGCATCCTAAAAATAGAACAAGTTATTAAACAGTGCATTTCCATGCACTTTGAAGGATAACATTATAAAAATAATAATTGTTAGAATATTTAAGAAAAATAATGTCGAAACAGGCTTATTTCCCTTGCTGAGAGACAACCAGCCTGCAGAAAAAGGGAAAGCTATAGATGAGAGATGGCTTTTTAAGGGTTTTGATAACATTTGATGCGACATTCTGATAAGCAAACCGAGAAAACCAAAGTGCAAACAAAATCACCATAACATGGGTATGCAACTGGTTAAAAAATATATGAAAATATTACTATGAGTATGTTGTCATTAAACTCAGACAGGTCTTCTGTTAGGAATCCCAAAGAGTCTGCTCTGATTCTGGTCAACGCTTTTGTTTATTCAGACAATGAAGTAGAGATTTTGCAAGCACTTTGAAGGACAAGATTAGAATAAAAACTATCTTTCCAGCCAGCGAACTAGCGCAAGACACAGAAGGTGGAATTCTGCAAAGGAAGATGAAAAACGCTTGCACTGAGGAAAGCTAAATCAAGAAAAAATTCATCCCGGGAAGTACATGGCAAGGGAACAGCAGAGCAGCCAAGGAGCTGGGATGCATAGGGGCAACTTATGCCATTCACAATTGAAATGTTACTCTGTGGAAGTTTTAATCTTTTGAGGTTTTAGTGTGTGTGGAGCCCTGGATGTCCTGACTCACAAAGCAAGCAGATGCAGGGCCTGCAGACATCCTGCTAATGGTTACTCTCAGAGTTGGTGACGTATCTAACATGCCACGGAGGAGATGCTTCTGGAATGACCCCACTGCGCACACAGGCTGTGGAATGTGGTGGGTATCAGGCAGAGTTTAACTCTATCCATCTTCTCAATGAAATGAGCTCATAAGCTCTGTCAAGACAAGTGTAATACCTTCTAAGAGAGCAAACATGCTCCTGGTATATATCTAATGACTACATAAAATAAAGGGAACAAAATTAGCTGAATTTATGCCCATTTTCTGGTTATTTTCCTTCCTTTTTTATGTTCAAAAGGTTTGCATAACTTGGAGTTATTTTAAAAATGGCACATGCTCTAGACAGCTTATGGGTCTGTTGTGTGTTTGCTCTACTTTATTATCCAAGGGAACACAGTGATTTAGAGAAGAAGAGTGAAGTAGAGTCCAAAAACCATTAGGATTTGGATTACAATTTGAAATATTGCCAAACTTCACTAATGGCAAGACTAGAAGTCCCACATGTCTGAAGACTGATAATTCTCAAGCACAACTAATTTTTTCTTTTGGCAAAAAAAGACCTGCACCTTTGATAAAGGCACCCTAGCGAGCAGGTCTAATTCAGTGTGAAGCTGCAGGACAACTGTAGACAACAGTGGAAAAAAGAGCCAAGCTATGAAATCAATCATCTGCTTCAGATAAGTGTGAGGACACGGTGAGGATCAGACCCCAACAATCTGGCAGCTTTCAACATCTCCAAGAAAAAGTTGCGGTGATCCCCTACTGCTGAGATTTAACTTCTCGGAGAAATGACAGGAGAAACTCTCCCTGCTGCACAGTTTTGCTTCCCTTTAGCTACTAAAAGCATATCTCCCCTGCCTCTGTTTTGATCACCAGCTGCTATCTGAGTCTTAGTATTCTTTTGGCCTCCTTCCTTGGAAATGCAGTGAGCTCTCTGTGGAGTTTGCCTTGGTTCCCCTCTCAGACAGCTGTGATTAATTCAATGTTCAAACTCTTGAGTTAATTCTCTCATTAGATCACTTTCCTTCTTCATGGAATTACTATTCCCACAGGAGAAATGAGAAAGGCTAAAACAATATTGTGCTAGTATCTGACACACTGCATCCAGGATGTTTACTTTAAATCAGATTGCCTGGAAACCCTCCAGATCCATGACTTAAACACAAGAATCTTCTAACTGGTGGGGATCTGTAGCCACGCATGTTGCACAACATTCCCAGTTTCACTGGAATTCCTCCAAACTTCCTGCTAGGTAAGTGTACCCAGAAGACAAACCTCTCCACACAAGTAGGTCAGACGACACAATCCTTTCATCGCTAGGGCATACTTTAAGACTAAAAAACGTTTTTTCCTTTTTTATTACTTTTTATCATACACCAATCACCTTTTCACCCAACACTATCTTGAAGGTGAAGCCTGGAGCACACAGCAGTGAAATACAGCCAATGCTTCTGAAAACACAAGCCATTATCTGTGCATTACTCATTGGGAATGTCACATTCCCTCTGGAGGCTCTTGCAGCTCAGACATGCTCCCCACTTTTGCTGCCTGCCAAATGGCTCCCTGGGGTATGGCTGGTCATTGGAGGGCATCACCCAACTCAGCTGGACTCCAGCACAGCCTGCTTCTCCATACCTTTGGTGCAATGAGAATATTCAGGAGAGTTTCTCAATGCTCAGTTCAAGAATGCTAAACTTGTCTGGACTGAAAACTCTGATATCAGGCAGTTACCTTAACGTCACCCTTACCTGAAGCCATACTACAATGAAAGTGATAAAAATACTTAATTACAAATTCCAAAATAGACAAAAAAGTTCACAAAGGCTTCTAAAGATGAAGAGGAGATGAGAATCATTCAGCATGGCACTTCAATGAGCTTTACATTTTCCCTAGCCATTAACAGTTCAGCTGGCAAATGGACAGAGCCATCATCGTCTTGCTGGTAGTTTTCACACAAGCCCTATATTCTGGGGCTGCCTGTACAGAAAGACTAGCTTTGGAGACCCTTCTTGCTCTCCATATGTGAGTCAATTCCAGTTCAGACCTCTACCCTCCACACACACACACACTATCATCAAGATTTATTAACCCTCACAAGAATTAAGGTAATAGCTTCTGGGCCTGGCCCAAACCTGTCAAGAGAGAGTGTTCTCATGCCTGGCTTAAGTCTGAAAAACGTGTTATCACACTGTGAAGCACAATGCCTTTACCCACTGAGATGGGAAACATTCAGACCCTGAAGGGCAGCTTCTTCATCCACTAAAGCTTATGTATCACATAAAAATGTAAGCTGACAACAGGTTTATGCAGGTATCTAATTGGAATCTAGTGCCTGTAGCTCATTAGAGGCTTTCGACTGAGTAGACAACATGAAAACCATTCCCATTGGGGTGATACTGGGTTAACCACCATTGTCTTTGAGAAATACCTTGGAGCCCAACATGTTGTAGGAGAGTGAACTCCAGCAGCCTCTCTCATCTTCCCCCTACTTGGGGCTGCAAATTCACCATGTAGCACACAACACCACTGCTCCACTAAACCATGTATCAACAGAGACTGCTGATCTGCATCATTGCCTTGGGCATGCAATGGCGTCCAAAGTAAATCAGACACCTGGGCAAACGTAGGCCTTAACAGAGAGAAGGTGTCTTGGAAGTGTAAGAGTTGTAGCTTAGTGCACTACAGATATTTCTAGACCTTGTAAACTCTTGGTGGCTCTGTAATTCTGCAATTTTGGCTTCCCTGAAAGTTGTTTGAGTTCAAGTCCTTATGAAACCGAGGGAAATGGAGCAATAATGGTTGTATCCTGTGAAGGTTTTGTGACCTGGATACCAAAACACGAAGTAAACTCCCTTCTGTTTTGGTGAGGCTGTCCAACACCTCTCATCTGATAGGTCAAGTGCATTGAACTACAAGTAGTAGCTACAGTGAGTAATTAGTAATTAAAATGGCAACTGACTGTACCACTGAAAGATTACAGCAGATGCCTTAGCACAGAGGACAAAGTGCAGAGATGCACTGCAGTTTGGAACTGGAAGTGAAGATTTCATGCCCATCGAAACTGGGGGAGGAATCTGACCCGGCACATTCTGGTTAATTTTCATGGAAAGTGGCTCCCTATCACCAAACATTCCATGGGATCTGATGCACCTACAAATAGTCAAGGCCTGAGTTTCATGTCTCTTCTGCAAGAGAGAATTTTAACAGCCAGCACAGTAAGGATACTGCTTGAACACTAAGCCAAAATGATCCCTAAAGCTGTAGGTATAACAGACAGGCTTCTGACTAGAGGCAGAAAGGCAAACCAGCACTTTCAAATCAATTGTTTTTCTTTTAGGTTTTTTTGAGACTAAAAGGCGCCCATCTTTATGGAGTTCGGGGGGGGAGAAAAAGAAAAAAAAAAAACCACTTAGATCTGACAAAGCTCTTCCTGTAACAGAGAACTACAACACGCACACATGCCAACACCTTTCAGGCACCCATTTTTGTTGCATTTTCAAATGTACCATCCTGTAGAAACAGCACCATCTGCAGGATTTGAGAGCGGGAGCACAGCCACCTTAGCTCAGCAGAACATCTTCCAGGCATCTGGAAAGGTTTTCCTGAGAAGCGTTCAGCCAGGGAATTTTCAAGAGAAGGCCTGAAGTGCTTGTTTGTGAGATTATTCTCACTGAGGGGTTTTGGTGCTGTGACAGCAGTATTTCTGTGCAGGCATGAGCAGTGGGACACGTTAAGAAGCACAGGGTATGCCTTTTTTTTGTCGCCTGTCCTATATATCACTCAGCACTCTGCTGGCTTATTGGCAAATATCATGTTAGGAGCCTATTAAATTAAAATTGATGACATTTTTAATTCCTTCACTGCAATGACTGTCATTCTTTGTGTTAATCAAAAGGCTCCTCATTACAGTGCAATTTCACACTGTCAGATGTACTTTCAGACTTAATCCTGAAAATCTACAGCTTGCTTTGGGAGATGCGCAACAGTATATAGGAGCATCAGCTCCATCTTGTACGGCTTCTGTGTGGTTACCGAAGAAACATGCTGAAGCAGTGCCCTCTTTTGGAGGCAGAACCATTCAACTACATTAATACAGTACGGAACAGGGCTTCGGGGCAAAATTAGCAGTCTCGGCAATGTTATTTTCTGTCTGTAAATTTGGCACTATGGTGTGAAATCCTAGTACTGGCCAAGTGTCTAACAGCTGACATCAGCCAGCGACTGAGCCACTGGCATTTAGGAGAATTCTAAGCCTTTTACTCACAGGCCACTTCCGATGAATAAAATGTCAGCGTGAGAGGAGTCTGGTTTCTTTTGCTGATTTATCAATGAAAGAAAAAATCTCAACGTATTCATTAGCCTAGCTTAAAATTTATACTGAGTTATATCAGCATGCATCCAACTGTGTGTGCATGCAGAAACCTTATTTTTCTATCTACATCTGTATTTTCTATGGATATTTTTTTAAGACCAGCTTGAAAGGTAATTTTACCACTCTACTGACAAGAATTAAATGCTGATGAATGGAGAAACCAACAATCCCCAGAGACTATCATGATTCAGATTCCTTCTAGAAGCACAGTTAGAAGTTATTACAATGAAACGTAAAATCATGAGAAAAGCCTGAGGGGCCATGACCATTGTAACTGTAAGCAGACACATTTTTCTTTCCCAGTGTCACAATAAATAAATATGGAAGCTTTCCAAGAGGTTCTCTGATTGCTTTTTGCTTTGGCTGCATGTCATGTTGCTGGAACAGTTCTGGAAAACTCAGGAGGGATGCTTTTCGCTCAGGATCAGTGCTAGCTCTGCCAGACCCAGTGACCGTGTGCATGTAACTCAGATTGTGATATTCATACCTCAGTCAGTGCTCAGGCGTGCAGTGACTCAGTGAATTATACATGCTAAGACAGAAGCGTGCTCTGCCTCAGGATCAGTGCTGACCCCTGTGCCTCACATGCTACTGCTACAAGGCACTGTGATGAAACATCTGTGCTGGCATGAAGAGGAAGGCCCAAACATGGCACGACACTATAGAGAAAGCAGGTGCACGGGCTGGCTCTGTCTCCGGTCAGTGCTGGCTCTGACGCCACAGCCCTGAGCTAATGACAGGCCATTCCCCTCACCTCCTGTCCATGGGGCTCCCCCAGGCAGATGGTAGCTGTGCTTTCTCCCCAACACTACCATGTTTCTCTCTCACAAGCACAGATGAGAGTGGTTAGGAATCCATTTTGCAAAAACATGCCTGAAGGGAGTATGACTGAGGGAAGGAGATTGTGAAGGTGGTGAATAAGGTGACAGCACAAACGCTGTTGACCAACTACCTCGGCACCAGGCGCAGCAAGGGAACCTGTCAGCGGACCACCTTTAAACACAGACAAGAAAGCTCCCCTCAGAGCGGGCAGCAAGCTCACAGTGCGGCAGCCAGAGGTGTCTGTGCGGGTGAACAGGCTCCGCAGGGCAAATTGACCAGGCAAGCGCATAGACGAGAGATCAGACAGACATACCACAATGAGGGCAGATCCACCTCTTAAGCCCGCTGAGGAAGCAGGGTGCTCGGCACACACGACACCTCAGCAGCCCCTCTTTTACGAAGCCCGCCGTCGGCTCGCACCGCCACCCCAGCAGGGTGAGCGAGGTGAGCGCGCCCTCCCGCTTATTGCCTGCTCCCTACACCGCACATGCGCCACGGCGGGCACGGCTGGGCGCCGCGGACCCTGCGCGCATGCGCCAGCGCTGTGCCTTAGGGCGGACGGGGGCAGGGGTGGGGAGGGTGCTGCCGGCTCGGGGGCTGCTATGGCGTCTGCCGCGGTGGCGAAGGGCGGCGAGAGCTCCTTCTCCGACCGGCACGCCCGCCTCCTCCTGGCCCAGATCAACCGGCTGCGGGCCGGGCAGAGCTTCTGCGACGTGCGCCTGGAGGTGGGCCCGGAGGCATTCGCCGTGCACCGCCTGGTACTGGCGGCGAGCAGCCCTTACTTCGCGGCGCTCTTCGCAGGCGGCATGAAGGAGTCCGGCCGGGACGTGGTGCGGATCGCGGGCGTCGAGGCGGGCACCTTCCACACGCTCCTCGACTTCATCTACACAGGTAACGGCTGTCGTGGGGCGGGGGCCCGGTGGCCGGGCCGGGCCTCGCCGGGGTGGGTGTCCGCAGCCTCGAGCGGGGTCCCCGCTGTCGTGTGCCTGCCCACAGGCGTGGTGAGCATCGGGGAGCACAACGTTCAGGAGCTGATCGTCGCCGCTGACATGCTGCAGCTCACCGAGGTGGTGGAGCTCTGCTGCGAGTTCCTGAAGGGGCAGATCGACCCGCTGAACTGCATCGGCCTCTTGCAGTTCTCCGAGCATATCGCCTGTCACGACTTAATGGAGTTCGCCGAGAGCTACATCCACGCGCACTTCCTGGAGGTGCAGAGCGGGGAGGAGTTCCTGGCGCTGACAAAAGAGCAGCTGATTAAGATCTTGCGAAGTGAAGACCTAAGCATCGAGGACGAGTACCAGGTTTTCATAGCGGCAATGCAATGGATTTTGAAGGATGTGGGGAAAAGAAAGAAATATGTCGTAGAAATACTGGAACCAGTTCGATTCCCTCTGCTACCAGCACAAAAGCTACTAAAATACATAGAAAGTAAGTGAAAGAAGGGAAGAAACAACATGAGATTTGAGGGTTTGAGCAAACGATGTGTCATTTGAGGTTACTGGATTTTGTCACACTTTTCAAGATTAATGGCATGATGATTGAAAAGAATTACTCTATTCAAACAAGTTCTATTTTTTAACAAATAAACAGAGCTTACTTTAAAAACATGCTTTTGAAAAAGCCTAGTGAAAGTAGGCAATCTTTTGAAGAGAAGCTAGTAACTTTCCTACAACTCAGGTACTTATTGTCTGGAATTTTTCACTGTCTTTTTTCTTCTGCTTTTTTCTGCAAGGTATTCCAGATTTCAGCCTTCGGGTGGCCCTGCAAACTCTGTTGAAAGAATATTGTGAAGTCTGTAAATCTCCCAAAGAGAACAAGGTCAGCAGTTTTCTGCAAGCTTCTAAAGGTCATCCCCGGAGGAAAGCCAGGAAGTACCTTTATGCAGTAGGTTAGAATGTGGCTGTTCAAACCTTGTGAAAAAAAAATTGGTAAAGTAGTATCTCATATTACAGTACTGAAGGAGATACTGGAAATTTTTTTAATCAAATTATACAAAAGTAGCAAAATATTTCATCTGACTGAGTTAATGTGTTAGCTGCTTTCTGCTTAGAATTGCACAGAGGGGTTGCATTCACATTTCATGACATTATGATATGGCCTAGATTTACCTTTCAGCAATTATTTGCCTTGGGTGGAAATCTGCAAATTGGCAGAGGATTTGCCCATGGCTCACCGCTGGAATGGTGCCTGTAAATTCCCTGCACTCCTTGTTCTTCTGAAGGTTGAAGTTCTCTTTGCCCAGAATGTTCTGGTTCATGTGATGGGATACTTGAAATGGCAAGTTTTCAGCAAAGCTGCAGCTTTGTATTGGAAGAGAATGCTCTTGTTTCACCCTGTGGAAAGTAACACTGACTTAAGATACCAAAGCTGTTGGGTGGTCTCTGTGTTTTACTAAGAACACAAATTGTAAGATCTGTAATGTTTGAAGTGGTCAGCTCAGGCACAAGTTACATGACCCTCAAGGCGACTGTTCTTCCTTGTGTGCTGGAGAAACAATGCTACTTTGAAAAGTCCAATTGCTACTGAAAGTGGCTGATGGTTGTTACTGTAATTTTTGGTTTAGATGTAGGACCATGGGGATGAGCAGGAAGCTCTTACTCAGCCATGATCTTTCTAATTGCTTTCTAGGTGGGTACACCCGACTGCAAGGAGGACGCTGGAGTGATAGTAGAGCCCTCAGCTGCGTGGAGCGATTTGACACCTTCAGCCACTATTGGACCACAGTGTCTTCTCTCCGTCAGGCCCGGAGTGGGCTGGGGGTGGCCGTGGTGGGAGGAATGGTCTATGCTATTGGAGGTAACTGCTGAAACCTGCCTGCTTTGTTATGTGGATACTCATGGATGGAGATTTTGTAAATTTTTCTTCCTGCAAGTGGTTCTGAGGAACCCAGCAGAGGATAAGACAACCTTTAGATAATAATAACGATTTTATTAGTGTTCCTTGGTTCTCTACAATGACTGCTCTGTGAATGCCTGTTTGGGATCCTATGTTGGCAGTTTTTTACTGAGCTTCTCTCCCTTCATGGTATAGGAACTCACAGGTAAGCGTATGGACATGCGCGGGTGTACTAAGAGGTATTGGGTGTTCTGTGGACTCTGTGTACCACCACTGATGGCGTTTCTTTTCTCACTTGCAGTCTAGCAGAAGCTCACAGCATGAAAGGCAGTAGTACAGGACGGGCCACTTGTGGTCTGCCTGCCTGGAAAGACTTGTTATGTGTGTTTGCACAAGGACGTGAGGAGTAGCTCTACCAGCCCATCGTTAAAGAATGCATATGTATACTGTCTTTTGTCACCGCAGAATACGTTCTTTGGTCTTGAAAACCCTGTCAGTTGTGCGGCAGAGTAAAAAATGTGTAGCGCTGTGGTCGTTCACCCCTCTGATGTTTTCAGTAATGTTTCAGGGAACTGTTGATGAAAGCTGTTCCTAGTGATGATTCAGTTCTGGGTATAAACAAAGCTTTTGCTACTTCGGCTGTTTGGCTAGCTAAAAGAAAGTTCTTGTATTCAAATGTTGTCCTGGAAGGAGATGAAGAATCCTGCTATATCTGCAGTGCGAACCGTTGCGTTTCCCCTCTGTTCTTGATCTTATGTAGGTGAGAACGAGTCAATGATTTTTGACTGTACTGAATGTTATGATCCTGTTACTAAGCAGTGGACCACTGTGGCTTCCCTGAACCATCCCCGTTGTGGACTGGGAGTATGCACGTGCTACGGTGCTATCTATGCTTTGGGTAAGTTCTGGGTTTTTTCTAGGTGAAGTTAATTTGAAAGGTGTTAATTCACAGAACTTGTAATTGATTTGATCTTAAATATTACATCTTGGTGTAGCGGATTTGCAAACTTAAGTTTTGAAACACTGCTGTTTACATGAGCATTAGTATACCAAATCTTTGTGGATTAGGTATTGTTCAGTTATAACTTCCTACCATTGTAGATTACATGCTGGTTTCAGAATTAGTGTGTCCTAGAACAGTGTGCCACATGCCGGAAAATGCAGCTGACACACAGCTTTGTGCCTTTATTCTTTCCTGTGTTTGCTGTTTTTTGCAGGAGGTTGGGTTGGAGCAGAGATTGGCAACACAATTGAAAGATTTGATCCTGAAGAAAATAGTTGGGATGTGGTGGGAAGCATGGCTGTGCCCCGTTACTGCTTTGGATGTTGTGAAATGCAAGGTGAATATTGTTAAGTTTGTATCCATAAAAAGTTCCAAGAGCCATTGGATTTTCAAGCTTTATGTTTCAGTCATAAATTTTGACCTTTGTCTTGTACTGTGCTGTCAGTTGCTGTCACGGTTGAAAGCTGGGCTGGCTATTAAACAGAGGACAGACACTCTTTGTTAACCCCCTCCCTCCCCAAGAGTTGGGGGAAGAGAAAAGGGAAAGAGACTTATGGGTTGGAAAAGTTAAAACAGCTTTAATCTAACTACAGTAGTAATGTATAATAATAATAGGAAAAATAATAATTAAGTATATACAAAACCAATATCAAGCTCCCCGCCCCCGCACCAATGATGAATATGTCACCTGGACGCTGTGGGGCATGCCCCAGGAAAGTCCCGGACTGTACTCAGCAGCAGCAGGCAGGAACTGGATACAGGAATACATGGATCAGGATCGAAGGCAGAAGAATCGGACAGAGTCCTCCTCGGACACTGGCCATAGAAGAAGAGAGCATGACCCTTGTGATCCCTCAGGTTTATACAGAGTATGACGCGTATGGGATGGAATACTCCCTTTGGTCAGTTTTGGGTTACCTGTCTGATCTGCTCTACCACACTGGTGGGTCGCAGGTGTGACTCCTTTTCCGCTCTTCTGGTTCAAGCGCATAAGAAAGTTAGCAGAAGCAAGCATTGACCTTGGTCTCCATAGGAATAACTATAAGCAAGAGCCATACTGCATACCATTCCTACTGATGTTCCAGCACTAACTATAAACACCGAGCCTTATCACTGCTAGAAGTAGCTACTGTCTGGAAAAACACGCAGTTAATTTCAGAGAGTGCAGCTTCTTAGAAGAGGCTTAACTGAACAGTAGTTACTAAAAGAAAATTGGTTCTGTCCTGGCCCAAACCAGGACAGTTGCACATGCTTGTGCCTCACTTATTTGTTCTTCTAGTACCATATTTGTAGTTCTGCAGAACACAAAGACGATGAAGTTCTCTGTCTTCTGCGTTTTACCTTGTCAAAGCAGTTCTTACGTGGCTACCAGCATGATTATCCAGCTAGTCTTTTAACAGTTGATTGTCCTTCCTGATACTGCTTTTATTTACCTTCCATATTTGGGTTTGTGTGTGTTTCTGTGTGACAATGTGAAGAGTTGACACAGATTATTTTAAGACAGACATGTCTAAAGTCTTGGTCTATAGATGTACTCATTAAATATTTGATCCAGGCCCAGTCAGCAGTTGCAGCCTTCTGAATTCTCTCCCCTGCACTTGATTAATTACTTTCAACAGAGCTCCTAGTGTTAGAGCTCGGTGTTTATAGTTAGTGCTGGAACATCAGTAGGAATGGTATGCAGTATGGCTCTTGCTTATAGTTATTCCTATGGAGACCAAGGTCAATGCTTGCTTCTGCTAACTTTCTTATGCGCTTGAACCGAAAGAGCGGAAAAGGAGTCACACCTGCGACCCACCAGTGTGGTAGAGCAGATCAGACAGGTAACCCAAAACTGACCAAAGGGAGTATTCCATCCCATATGCGTCATACTCTGTATAAACCTGAGGGATCACAAGGGTCATGCTCTCTTCTTCTATGGCCAGTGTCCGAGGAGGACTCTGTCCGATTCTTCTGCCTTCGATCCTGATCCATGTATTTCTGTATCCAGTTCCTGCCTGCTGCTGCTGAGTACAGTCCAGGACTTTCCTGGGGTGTGCCCCGCAGCGTCCAGGTGACATATTCATCATTGGTGCGGGGGCGGGGAGCTTGATACTGGTTTGCATCAAGTTACTCATTTGAAAGCTTTATGTATGCTATTACTGGACAAATGGAGGATTTTTATGTGGAATTCTTAAGCCATCTGAAACTCATGACAAACATTTTCTGTTGTTCAAAGATTTGTATTATGAAAGCTAACAGAGGAGAAACTCTGTTTCTACAGGTTTGATTTATGTTGTTGGTGGTATCAGCAATGAAGGGGTAGAGCTACGTTCTGTTGAAGTCTATGACCCAATATCTAAACGTTGGTCTGAGCTTGCTCCAATGGGCACCCGAAGAGCATATCTTGGTGTGGCTGCTCTCAACGATTGTATCTATGCTGTGGGAGGCTGGAATGAATCTCAAGATGCGCTTTCTACTGTAGAAAGATACTCCTTTGAAGAGGTATGGTAGAGTCCCTTCCTTTCATAAATGTAGATTGCATCAACTTCGTGTAAGATCCTGTAGAGGTAGCCTGCTTCCTTTCTTTAAAAAGAAAAAAGTTGGAAATTCCATTTCCTTTTCACTACTGGCTGGTAATTGGAGTGAAATTGGAACATCAGTGACCTAAAGGTCTGCTGTCCTAACCAGTCTGTAGAATCTTGCTGTCTGACTTAGTGGAGTGTTTACAAAGATTGTATGCATGCTTTTGGGAAGCTGACAGCTAACCAGTGCTGATGATGCATAGGTACACTGTAGTTTGGTAAATACTTGTTAGGGTTAAGATGTGGGGATAGATTCCCCTTCTGCAATAGAATGGTCAGTAGTCTGACTAGAGAGAAACTCCCTGGAAAAAGTAAGAGCTCCCCTTTGTTGCAAAAGTTGAGGATCTTTCTTCTGCATGAAAATGTAGTGGTGTTGCAGCACAACTAGAAAAATCACTTTGAACACTTAAACTTTTGAGTAAGATAAATTGTTCTTGACTGTTACTGCTCATGTATATATGATGTTCTTTGGAACAGTAGCTAATGTTAAAAGCAGAACACAATCCACTGTGCCATTGTGTTTTGCATTTGGAATTGAATCTAACTTTCCTTATTTCCAACCTCAAACTGTACCATTGTCTATTTTGGAGACAGATTGCATCTTGCAGTGACTGGAGAAGGGGAGGGGTGTTGTGTACAGGCAGTATGTGATCTGCTCTTCAGTGGCTAGCATGATTCGGACCACTTGTGGAAGTGGTGTTATTCCAGTCTTGATAATCTTCTTGATACTGTACACATTCTGTATTTGAGCCCGTGAAGTGCCTGTGTAGTGTTCTTTGTATATGTTTCAGTCTTTAAGCTTTAAAAGTTACTTTTATCAGAATCAAGGCTTACCCTAAAACTGCTTGTTAACTCTTTCACCTTCTCATTAGGAAAAGTGGGTTGAAGTTGCATCGATGAAGATACCAAGAGCTGGTGTATGTGTTGTGGCTGTGAATGGATTTCTTTATGCCTTGGGAGGCCGAGCTCCCAGTCAGGAATTTGCTGCTCCGGTAACCTCTGATTCTGTTGAAGTTTATAACCCTCTTATGGACAGTTGGACTGAAATTGCCAACATGATCACCAGCCGCTGTGAAGGAGGTGTAGCTGTGCTGTAAAATGCAGAGAAGACTACTCATTCAAGGAATGAGTAAATATGTCTCCTCAGATTTCCGGTTTCATTGGCCAGAAACCTCTTCTAACACAGGAGCTTCAGTGGAGACAGTGGAGAATCAGATGAGAGGGCTTTTCCTGAACAAAAGGAAATATTAAAACTCTTGCCCTTCAAAGTAAATTGTCTTATCCGATGTCTGTCACAGGAAATATTCTGTTAAGAGTAGGAATGCCTCTTATGACTGGATTAAGATCACTGAAATAAATGGCAAATTTGGCCTCTAAAAATCTGAAGAAAACATTCCGGCACATTAGAGACATTAGTCAGTTTGTTAACTCTCCAAGGTGCACCAAAGCTCACATCTTTAGCTGGCCTTACAAAATGGAAAGAGGCTACTGTAGACAGCTAGGAGTTATCTGTGGATAAGAGCAAATGGGCTGCTTGGTTAGCATTAGTTGTCCTTTTCTGGCAGAAAACAAGGAAGAGAAGATAACAGATGGGAAAGAGTTGGTACTCTTCTTATGACCCTGATGCATTTGAGCCTCTTTTGTGCTGCTGGACACGATGGGCATTAAATATGAATTGGATATTTACTTCCTGGCCACTCCACTAACTTGGATAGTGAGTGGCTGAGAATTTCCTGTTGTGGAAGGTTGTTCTCGCAGTTCTAATAATGTCATTCCACTTCCACACAGGCTTTTGTCAGTGGTATCAGTGATGACAGCAGAGCTCCTTTTTGTGTAAGCTCTGATGAATTGAAATGGAAATGCTATTCATTAGATTAGCTGTTCTGTTCAGGACTGCTCTTAGTATAAAAATAAAGGGAAAGCCTTTTGCCATCCTTTTTTTTTTTTTTTCCCTGTAGTTAAAGTTTTTATTACCCTCTGTGACACATGCTGAGACTTTGCGTTGGAATATGTGCTACTGTACAAGGTACTCACGTTCATCTTTGCTACATCTTGTATCCTGCCTCTTCCTAATTCGAGCCGACGGAGCTCTGTGTGATAGAATTAGCTGTGCTCAGCATTAAATTGATGCTATTAGGGTGTTTACTTAATGAGTTTGTATTTAGGTTGGATACACTTAGTAGAACAATACTACTACAAATTTGGAGATATTTCTTGATTCATTTAATTAACATACTTGACATTGCTTTTTGCACAATGTGATTGCATTTTCTTCAAACTGTGGATGATTGGGATGGAGTCAGAAATAAGGCTGCTTGAAGTTTGACAGACAGTGTTATTCTAGAATGCAAAACCACAACTGGAATGTCACAAAACAGGAAGCCTGCACTGTGTAGACAAAGGAGCATTCATGCTGTCTATGTCAGTATCCCCTGTGTAAAACTAACAAATTAATACACAAATAAAAGCCTCCAAGGTGCATGTTGCAGGTACCTTAAGAATCTAGGCCTTACTTTCTAACATAGGGGTGGGAGATTGCCAGGCTAAAACATGCTAGATGGTGGAGCATTTGTTTCTCTGGTCATTCTATAATCCTGTGTGTGCTTTTACTTCAAAAAGATTTCTTATGTGTGTGAACTAATGTTTACTCTTCCCCACCCCCCCAGTTTAGGCTTGTTTTAAACAGTTTTTCATAATAAAATGCATTTTCAGAATTGTCTGTGGAATGCTCTTGAATAGGGTGCTTTCCATAATGAGTTGTATCACCACCACCTTCATCTAATAGGTCCTTTTTTTTTTTTTTTCTTTTTTACTGGAAATACTATTTCTCGGGAGGACACTGGGAGAGATTGGTTATAATGTTAATTATTTGAAAAGTGCAAGAGGGTAACAGAGCACTGGCACAGGCTTCCCGGAGAGGCTGTGGAGTCTCCTTCTCTGGAGATATTCAAAACCCACCTGGACATGTTCCTGTGCACCCTACTCTGGGGCACCTGCTTTAGCAGGGCAGTTGGACTGGATGGGCTCCAGAGGGCCCTTCCAACCCCTGCTATTCTGGGATTCTGTGACACAATTCTGTAGTACTCTTACTTCTCACTGTAAAATCACTCAAGGCAGTCTGGCTGCTTTGCCAGCTCTCTACAGCCCTCTCTGGGATCAAATGATAGGTAATAGTTCTTAGGCTTTCTTCTTTACATGTCAGGAGCCCTCGTGAACTATTTGAGAAGCATGACCTTAGCTGTATTTTATTAGTTTGGGAACTAAGTGTTCTCTTCTGATCCCTACCTGTGAACTTTCTGTTCAGTGGAGCTTGAGGGAGTCTGCTGTTGTATGAAGTTACCTTCTCCAGTTTTTGTGGTTGATTCTATGTTTGAATGAAACTTTAGTCAGTTGCTTATGGTCTCTGATACTTGGCGCCTCTTTCCCTGCATCAAGCCAAAGGCAGTAGTCTTCTCTGGCCTCATCTTAAAAAACACTGTGTCTAAGTAAGAAATAATTAAAGAAGTGTTTTAATTTACAAACTCAATTTTGCTTCCTTTATAGTCACAGAGCACTGAAATAAATTGCTGTTTCAGAGGTATGATGCTGTTAACGTGTAAAGGTTAACAGGTTACAAAAGTTAGAGGCTCATGTCCATAGTTGCTGTTTCAGCCATACCATAGAAGAGGGCTCTATCTTTAGCAGAGGCAGGTTTCTTAAACATCTTTTCATTCCAGAATGAACAGATAACAAATTTTAAGTTACAGTGTGTGCTTTATTGTGTAGAACAATAAAGAACACTGCTTTAAAAGAACTATGAGGATTATCTAAATTGGTCCTAAGACTTTTTGACTTAAAGAATACTTAAGATAAAAAGCCTACAGTAAATATGCCCACATATAATTTTATAGGTTTCTAGAGGTAGCTGAGGCTAGAAAAGAAAATCTACGTGACCTACGTTGTATCTTCTTCCCCTAAATGATGCGTTAGGACAACTTAAGTACAAAGAGCTTATGCTCCTGCAGTGTTTTCAATAATTGGCCCATCATGGAGTGTTTGCAGGCTACGAGTCCATTTGTGCCTGCCCCAGGTGATCAAATAAAATGAGTTTTGAGGAGGGAGAAGATGCAAACTACTTTCAATCCCACTATCTGATCCTTAGTGCCAGCATTTGAGTTTGTGTCATGTGATGCACTTGTGCATGTGTCATATGATCATTTGACAGTACTTTAATTAGGTGTATGAGAGATCTAGATGGCTGCGCTGCATGCAGCTTCCTTGGCTAGGCAGCCCTAAGTCCAAAGAAAATGAGGAACAGATGGCCTGGGTATTTTTTTATTTAAGTAAGCCTGAATAAGAAGCAAACATACCTTCTGTCTCTTGTGGTGCTGTGTCAAAGACAGCTTTCCCCACTCCACGACAGCAGCTGGATGACATACTTTGGGTGAGTGCTGACCTTGGCTTGCCACTGCAAACAAACCTTGCCTATCCTTTCTTACCTGACTAGCCCTTAATCACATACCATTTTCAGCACCTTCTCAGTTGAGTAAGAATTTTACTCCACAAAAATTGAACATGTGTGTACTTTTGCATAATTCCCTGTTGCTTCTTTGAACACAGACTAGAACTGCTCTCACCTTGTTTCTGTTTATGACTACGCAGTTGTTCTCTCCATCACAGAACATCAGCACACATCATAGTTAAATTGGATACTTTAATAATTCAGCACAGAGCAATTCATACCCACATCATTTGACTCTTCATTTTAAATTCATATGACAGTAACATCTCATTCAAGAGTGATGCTTTCTTCTATGGATAAGGACAGACTCATGCCTGCCTTGGAAGTCATTGGCATTTACAGTCCTTCCCTATTAAACTTGCTAAGTTGTTTACTTTGAGAATAAGCATCTTGATCATTGCCATCTTAGGACTTGTAAGCATAAACAAGTCTCTATTTCCCCTGGAACTCAATGCAAATACCTTATTGGCAGATGAAGAGCCTTTTCCCTCTTTGTTTATTATTTTGTGTTCTGCCATTTATTTCTGCTGTTGCTTAGCTACTTCTCCAAAAGTCTTCAATGCTGCAGTAGCCAATAGCGATAACACCATCACCACTGTTCCCACTAACCTCAGTACTGTAAACCAGCTAGGATAAGTAGGAAGAAGGGAAACATCATAATGTAGTGCTATCCCTAAGGCCAGTACTAGCATTATTGCACCTGAAGTGGTATCTTTAAAAAGCAAGGTTTGCCAGGCAAGCAGAGGAGGAACTGTACTGTTAGCCAGGTTCAGCCAGTCTGGCTTGGCCGGGCTGCTTTCCGGGAGAGCAAACCCCCACCTCATTCCTCCAAGAAAAGAGACTGTTACAGCACCGTATGTAATCTGAGCAAATGCCAGCTCTGGGTAGTAGGTCCCTTGGATGGCCATTGACAATGGCACTGAAACAAATGGAATTAGCCCTGCGAGGCTTAAGTAAAGAGCTGGCTTTGGAGACTCCTTTAGTGATTTCATGATTTTTTGCAATACGCCCAAGTCTTCGGTCGCAGGTTCTTTGGGGGTTTTCTTCTTGAAGAAGGGGAGAGAGGTGTGAAAAGCCTGGAGCTTGGTTGCATGTACTGATGTGGGGTTGAGCCTCATCAATCTTGAGAGAAGGCACACATCTCTCTGCAGACAGAGGCCAAGAGAAGAGCAAGTTGTCCTATTCCTTCCACACAGTAGTAGTCTGGGACCGGTTAACTTCTGGACCTGCAATTAGAAAACTTGTTAACATAGGCTTATGAATCTACAGTTACCTAAACTACCCGTGAAATATTGTACCAAGTAGTTTTCTGAGTGCAGTCACATCACAGCTGCCCTTCCTTTCAGGTGTTTTTAACTTAACTAATTAACTGATGCAGCTTTTACAAGCTAGCTGATGAAAAGCAACTAGGCTCTTCATAGGGAATAAGCAAACCTTACTTCCTACAGAAGTTTTATATATCCACCTATCCTTCCACCCACACATGCGTTCTTCAGGCATTTTTAAGTTAACATACCACTCCTTTTCAGAGTAGGATATAAAACGATTACAGAAGTAGGCCCAGGTCACCCCAGAACCTAGCTACTATCCCCTCATTACTCTACCAAAAAGGGAGAGGAAAAATGACCTTTAGACAAGAAAAAATTATTTTATAAAAGAAATATCTTAGCTTTGGCTAAAAGCTGCTGTAGGAACTGGGAATTCTCTCAGAAAAACTACTCCATGTAGCTACTCCAACTTGTAAGTCAACCTTGTGTTTTTCAAGGCTCCAGTCATACCTTTTGCTATTTTACTTTTAAAGAAATTAGACAGCAAAGGTGGCTTCAGACACTTACTTTGAAAGGTGTTTGGAAGCAGCATCGTTGCATAAGAGGAAACATACTTGCTTTATCAAGGCCCTAAAACAGAAAAATTCAAGTCTGAAACTGATGAATAGCTGAGTTTGTCTTACATCCAAAGATAAGTCACAGCTTAGACTCATTTACCAGATGTGAGACTCTCACAGATGTATATTTAGAGACAAACATTTTAAGTACTCAATCCTTATTTACACACTACAGGATATTTTGCTTCAAGTAACTCTATGAACTGAAGTTCTAAAGTTGTAGTACGTGTTACAAGGGCGACTTCTAGTTAAAGAACTGAGTAGCAGTAAACAGGTGATGGCTTCCCGGTTACGGATCACCTCCTTCTCACGGGCTAAACAGCTGCACGCAGCTGATCAACAACCAATTCCTTACGGGTGAAGAAACCCATCCTTAACCATAAAAGAGTGGAAACTTAACCACACCCCGAGTTGCAGGTAAGCTGCCTGTAGTAGGGACAAAACTAACCGGGAAGGGTATGCAGCTTGCTGGTAGGCCTGACTCCCCAATTCGCGGCCCTGCTGCTCCGGGGAAAGGAGGCGGCTCCGCCCGCCGAAACCCCCAGCCCGGAGAGAAAGGGGAGCGGAGCAGCAGTACGGCCGGCACAGATGCAGGTCCCACGCAGCCGAGGCACTTTCCCCGGGCCAGCACGGAGGAGCACGGAGGCCTCGGCGGCGGCAGCCTCCCTAGCTCTCCCAGCCCCGAGCCTCTTCACTGAGGCGGCTTCCGGCGCCCCCGGAAGCGCTCCGGCAGGGCGCGGCGCTCGGCGGTGCAAGTCCGGGCGGGAACGGGCGCGTTCTCCATCTCGTTCCGTGGGGCCGGGGAAGCCCCCAGGTGTGCGCGGCACCCACCAGAGCCGGCGGTGCCGGTCCCTGCCGTAGGGCAGCAGAGCCAAAGGGGCGCGCTCCTTCCCCTGCCGCTGCGGCAGCCTCGTTCGGTCCCGGGCCCCAGGGCTGCGGCCGGGCTGGCCGAACGGCGCCAAGGGGCGCTGCTGCCCCCAGGGTTGTTCCTGCGTTTTGGGTTCCGGAATCTCCTCAGCGGGCGAGCCTCGCTCACGCGGAAAGACTACAAATCCCAGCATGCCCCGCGGCGCCGCGACTGGCCAATCGCCGCGGCGGGTGTGCCGCGTGGCCTTCTGGGACACGCAGTCCCCGGTAGTGTCCGACAGGTGACGAGGGCGGTGCGTGCTACCGCTCTGATTGGT
This sequence comes from Steatornis caripensis, assembly GCA_013398225.1. Lineage (NCBI taxonomy): Eukaryota > Metazoa > Chordata > Aves > Caprimulgiformes > Steatornithidae > Steatornis > Steatornis caripensis. The sequence goes on along the minus strand of VZSC01001606.1, from coordinate 532,829 downwards.
GGGGCGGGGGGCTCCTTGGCCGGGGCGGGGGTG
>VZSC01001606.1:496001-532687 GCA_013398225.1 Steatornis caripensis | reverse complement strand
GGGGGGGGGGAGCGCCTCGCGTGGCTGTCGGGGGAGCCGCGTGGGTGTGTCCCTTCCGCCTCCGCAGGCCCCGCCCCGCGCGCCCGCAGGCCCCGCCCCCTCCGGCCCCCGGCCGGGCAGGGCCGGGCAGCCATTTTGGGCAGAGCTTTGTTATGGTTCTGGGCCGCAGGAGGCAGCGAGGGGGGCCTGGCTGGTGAGTGCGGCTCCCACACCCCTCCTCCCGGCGCCCCGACGCGCCTCCCCGTCGTTCGCTTCTCCGGGACCCGGCCTGTCGCCCCCCCCACCCCCTCCGCGCGGCTCTGGGGCCTCGGAGCGGCCCGGGATCGGCCTCCCGCCAGGCCGGGACGCCGCTGGCGGCGGCGGCGCGGCCGCCGGGGGAGGTGGGGGAGACCTCCTCCCCGCGTTTCCCTCTCCTCCGCCCCCCTCTCCTCCGCCCCGGCGGGGCCCGCCGGGAACCCGCTGCCGAAGGCGGCAGCGAGGGTGGCTCCCTGCGGGGCAGGGCCACCGGGCCGGGCCGGGGGAGGGCGGTTGGGGCCGAGCTCCTGGTTTATTGTTTCCGGCTTAGCCGGAAAGTTCCCAGCGCTTGACCCGGCCTCGGCCCTGCCGCGGCCGCTCCGGCGCTCGCCCGCAGTTCAGCCTTGTCCTGTCATCACGCAGGGCGGCCGGGTGCGGGGGCAGGGAAAGACGGGCCGGAACGCTGCCGGAACCGCGGGGTGAGAAGGGTCCGGGCCGGGCGCGGGGCTTCCTGCGGGGCGGACGGGGGGGTGAGGGCGAACTCCGCTGCCGTTTGCTTTGATTGCGAACTGGAAACGAAACTGGGTGAGCCGTGCTGGCTCGGGCCGGTTCCCCTCGCCTCGGTGGGATTCACGGCCGCTCTTTCTGGCAGCCCCCGGCGGGAGGGGGCGGTCGGCGCCGAGCAGTGACACGTGTGCTGCGGGCCGAGCCCCGGCTGGCCGAGCCGTGCGGGGGCCGGGGCAAACGGAGGCTGGGAAACTCGTCAGGTGCCAGGTCGTTATCCGTTCGCACGAAAACAGCGGCTGGCGTGAGCGCGAGGCGGTTTTTCCCGTCCTGAAAGTTATTTCGGTGTGTTTCGTGCCCTGTCGGCCTGAGGTCTTGCGTGGTTTGAATTAAACGGTTGTGGCTTGGCTTGATCAGAACAGCCGTGTTCGCACCTAGCATTTCAGGGGTGCTTTTTCAGGCTTTGAATTTAGTTCGGTTTAGTAATGAGCCGTTTTGGCACGATTTTAGAGTGGTTAGTGGGTGTCTGCACAAGTTAGGAGTTTTTAAACGGCTTCGGAGGAGCAGTCACTATTTAAATCGGTGTAAGTAATGGTAGAATCGTTTAAGAGCATTGCTTAAAAATCTCTTTATATGAACGTGACCAGGTAAGTCAGCCTTTCTTTCCCCACCCCCGAGGTCTGAGTGACACAAGTGTTCGCAATGTTGATAACACTCTTAAACGTTGCAAGTAACTGAGTGAAGTATGGCAGCAGCAAGGGGTGGGGGGGTATGGAGGTGAGAAAACAGCTGAGTTAATTAAAGAGCCATCAAAGCTGAGTTTACTGTAGAGTTGACATTGCTTCTATAAAAATGTTAGGTGGTTATGAAAAAAGCTTATGCAAATGTTACTTCATGAATGAATATGGCTGGTATTTCAGTGAAAGGTTCCCTGTGCTCATCCATTTGGAGACCGGTATTTCAAACTTCCAGTCTCTGACTCAGGAAAGAAACAGGTGTAGAGCAGTGGTAGCAAGAAATAAAATCACCAGGTTTCAGAAGAGCAGTTTTTACTCTTACATTCTGATAAATTCTAGAGAAAAGTATCTTAAGCAGAACTTCTTGAAGTTTTGTATTTAGAATGGAAAAGCTTCAGGTGATACTTCCTTTTTTTTTTAAGCAGCTAGTTGTAGGAAAGTACAGCCTCTGCATTTTATATTCATCTGGTTTGCAGTCTTAATCCTATATGACACAGAAGTTTCCATTGCAGATATCATACTAGGACTTAAAGCGAAAATATGCAGGGAACAGATGGCATTAAAAAAAAAAAGTCCTGGTTTTTCTGCGGATGTCTCAGAAACAAGAGGAGCTGAATGCAGATGTGATATATAACAAATCAAGTGGAAGTGCACACTTTCTGAATTGTTAGCAAAAATACTTTGAGGACATTTTGCAGGGTACAGTCACCTCGTCTCACAGATATGACTGCTTTGTACATGGTGATACTGCCTCTTGAAATTCCTGTTTTAAATTAGGAAGTTAAGTCACTACAGAAAAATTATCTTCACTAGCATTTTCATGAAATGTAAAAAATATTTGAAGAGCTGTGGGAGACTTTTTAATACAGAAAAATATTGTAGTTGGATCTTAATTTCTTCAGGAGTGTGGGCTGTCAGGTAATTTAGTTCTTGTCTTTACTAAATGAACAAAAACTATTGGCTCCAGTTAAAGTTGGGGTTTTTTTAATTTAATTTCAGTGTTACAAGATGTTTGAAGTTATTTGTGTAGCTGCTGAATTCACTTAGTTGTGAAGAGTACTTCAGGGCGTGCTTTATTCGTTTGTATGAACAGATTGGAAAAGGGCTGGCTATGTTCAGTAGAGCTAAAACATAAAGCGCCTCTCTTCACTGAAGTGCTGGCTGCTCTCGCACAGATACAGCTTTTTCTTATGGGTTTGTAAAAACACAAACGTGGGATGACTGTTGCTGTAACTTAGACACATAAAGGTCATAGTTACTGAGTTTTGCAGTTGACAAGGTAGCGTGTATACTAGGAAGTTTGTTTGGGATTTTTAAGTTTTATGTTAATTTATTCGTAGAGGCAGGAGCGGTTTAGGTTTTGTTCTGTTCAGCAGTGTGAGTAGACATTTTACTGTCGCTTACGTAGTGACCAGGATACAAACTAAATCATATGTGGCTTTTGTTTCAGTAAGAGGAATTGAAGTGCGTGTTCTCTTTACTTGTCAGTTTTGATGAAAAGCAGTGAAGTTGGCAGAAACATGGTCCTGCTTAGAATACTTCATGAATGCCAGGATGTTGTTTAACTTGTGTTCTGTAAGTTAATATGTTCCTGTGAAAATGTGCCAAACTTTAATGAGTTATTTTATGGTCAGAAGATAAATTTACATTTTGAGGAGTGGATTTAGGTAGAGATTGATAGTGGCTGAGCATCCACTGCCCAATACATGTATGTGCAAACACTGCAGACCTAAAAATTCTAGGTTAGACGAGGCCATTAGCATGACAGTTGAGTGGGAAGGGAAGCATATTGGTTAAATTAATCATACATACTAGCGATCAGACTGTATCACTCCAAACTGGAATTTCTTGATTAAAGTGTGCTTAACTATTTCAGTTCCTGCCTTCTTTAGCTGGTCTTCAGAAGTGTCAGAAGAATGTTAACCCTTTGTGCTTATTAGATCTTTCTGTAATTAAACAGCAAAAAGACTTTGCAAAATGTTGGTGTATGCAGTTCCATGAAATGACTAATCTGAAATAGTTGCACTTCCAAGGTCTGGCTTAACAAAAATCTTTTGAACCGGTGCGTCCAAACATGGCTGAGGTTTTCTACAACAAGTGATGCTCAGAAACAAATATTTTACAGTGTCTGACCGTGTGCCTCAGGGACTGTTGTACACTAGAGGGTTCACCAGGAGCTACAGAACTTCTAGGGTTTGCAGTCATTCTAGCAAAAATGCCAAGTCTTTTTTTCTTTTTTTGTTTGCTCTGTGAATCTTGTGATCACTTCCCGTTCAGTGTTTTCATAGTCTTATCCTCCACCCTGGAAGGAGCATCACACCTTCATGGTGTAGTATTAGTGGCTCTTAAAAAGCAGAGATGTGTATATATATAATGTTGTCTTGCAGTATATATAATGCATGTCCTTGGTTTTAGGAATCCACTTTTTCCAATACAGGAAGAAATGTGAAATTTTAAATTGATTTCCATTGGAGCAGTTTTATTTTCAGCATCTGTTCTAGGTGCAGGTAGATAGTAAATGTTGGGGTGGAGAGTGGTATGCCAAGAATGACTGGTGGTGGGGATGAAGGTTCAGTGTGGCAGAGACTGCTTTCCCGCATGTCTGTGTGACTCTGACAGCGTAGTTGCAACATACGGAGCATGTGGCAATGGTCGTCACTCTCTTGGAATTTTGTCATCTTCAGTTTGTGATGAACAATTAACTTGTAAATAAAGGACTGTGTCTGCCATGGAGGTATGTGGTATTATTCTGGGCACAGAAATTATTGGTATTGACAAAGTTGCTGGTGAATTTGTACAGTAAAGATTACAACAGGTCTCCAGCCTTTCAGCAGAAAGGAGTGTTTTGCCATTGTGTTCCAATGCGTCATCCATCATCAAAGGATTAATCAGGATTCACGTGAGGTGATCTGAACAGACCTTTGATGCTAATCTTAAAAAAACTCAGCAAGGGAACTCTGTCACCCTGAAAATGTTGAATGTGTTATGATCTTGACTGTTAGTTTGGGAAAACTGTCTTTCATCTATGGACTGTAGTTAAAGTAGAGAAACAAGTTAATGATGACTTTAATGTCTTCAGGTTGGCTGAGCCTGGTGGAATGTATCCTACAGTATTTAGGGAACTGAGAGCCTGTAGGAGTGGGAAAAGTTCCAGAATACTCAAACGTGTTGAGGAGCGCTTCCCCTCACAACATCCAGAAAAAGACAGGACTTTGGCATGTTCAAGGGAAGAGTGTTCACATCAGGGATTCTGTCCTGGGTCACATGCTGTTTAGTGCTTTCACTTTCTACATTGACATGATATTCTTACTGGACACACAGATTATATGATCTTGACAAATTCAAGAACTGGTCTAAAATCAATAGCATTGATTTCAGCCATTTCGGTGTAGATGGGTTCAAATTACTGTGTTTAGGAATATTCCCTTATGCAGACAAGTAACAGCTGGCTAGGCAGCAGTTCTGGGGGAAAGTATCTACGGGTTGTAGCAGTTCCTAAATTATCCTGAGTCAGCAGCATCACTGTCATGAAGATTCTCTTGTCATACTGGAATATATAAAAGAGCATTGTAAATAAAGTAATGAAGCAGCTTTTCCGTTCTGCTGAGGAGTGGTAGGTCTTCAGCTACAAGTATCTTTTTCAGTTTGTGATACTGTCATACTTTGGGAAAGTTACGACTGGGTAACTATCTGTAAAGAAGATAAAATCTGTAAAAGAGAGAACCCCTGAGCGACGATTTGGGGGGGAAAATTTGTTTAGCTCTAGAATGGTTTTATACAGCTTGGGTTTCATCAGACATCAGCAGGTGATCTATAAAGCAGCTTACAAAAGTTACATGCAGGTATAACTGGGAGCAAACTCTGACACCTTGTCACTGCCTGCAAGCTGTCATGCTTGGTAGGTGGGTCATGTAATTTTTTTCATCATCAGTGCTTTGAACTTTAAAGCTTGTAGCTCCAACAGTAAAATTGGAGTGATGGGGGGGTGTTTGTTTTTTAAAAACATAACTATATTTGATCCCAGAATATGTTGTTATATCCTTTTTCTGCTGCCAAACAGTGCTGGGATGCAAGGTGGTCTATGGGGCTTCCCCCCACGCCACCCCCCCAAAAAAAAACCTTGCCACCTGCTAAGGTTGCCTTTCAGTCAGGGAATACTGAAGTATTGTTCTGGAGGAAAGATGTCTTAAAAGGTATCTGCAAAGAGAGGTTAGTCAGCTTGCCATATCCATCGTGAATAAAATGAGTAGTTATGGGTTGAAATTGCAGCAGAACATATTTAGGTTAGGCATTAGGTGTGGGGACTGGCTTTCAAGCCATAAGAATAACGAAAACAGATTGTAGAGATACGCTGGAGAACACTGGTATGCTAATCTCTTTTGATTTACAGCTCCCAAAAAAATACTCCAGTGGAGGTATGAGTAGCTGCATAATGAATTCCAGTCTGCTGATAACAAACTCGTTCTTCTGATACTTTTTGAGACATCTTAGGATTAATTTTTGGACCCCTGCAGCCTGAAGGTTGCTGTACAAGTTGGTGGAGGAGGATGTTGCTTACTTTATTTTCAAAGACATCTGATGGGAGAGGGTAGAGCTAAAGTCTTACAAATCTGAGAAGGGGATGAACTATGCAACCTCTGAAGATCCGCCCCCTTCCTCCCCATGTTTTCCTAGTATTCCCTAGCTTATTGTAGAACACTAGGGTAGAAGAGTGACATTGTTTAACTCTTGGCCTGTACTGTGTACCTGCAGAATAACATCACAATAATTCTCCGCAAGATGTAAAGACAGCTCAAACCAGCTGGATAGCACCTTGTCCCTAACCACTTGCTTTATTTTGTCTTTTAAGAGTTTCACAGGCTAGATCATAGAGCTCCAGCAAAACACTGAACATCCAAAGAGGATGTGTGTGCCAGCTGCAGCAAATCATCAGATCACAGGATTAGTTATCACTTATTCCTCTTTTATTTTTTTTAAGCCAAGACTAAACAAATGGAATATTTATTATTTGTGCAATTTATTTTCTATGTACAGGACCTGTTTTAAACTGAATTGTCTTCAGTGACTTTTCTGCATTTATGTTTCATAATACTTTCTTAATTAGAGAAATGCTGAAAATTTTAAGCTGGTGGAATGAAAACCATAGCCGACAACGTAAACTGTACAAACTGTAATGCAGGTGGTGTACACATGCTGAAAAGTGCTGAGTGAACATGTCTATGTCATGTCCTAGTCACAGACAAATAAATGTGTATTTTGCTCGTATTGTCCTGATGTTGAGGTAAAATGATTTGGAAGTAATCCAAGTGGAGGGAGCAGCAGAGAGGGTACGATTAGTCCCCCAGCCTTGGCCTGTAGTCTTAGGCAAGAAGTACCTGTAACTGGAATGTACCGCCCTTCCCGGTTTGTAGTACTGGTCTTGTAGGGCTAGGGTAATGGTATCAAGGGGAAGAATTACTGTAACATTTTTTTAGGAGAATGGTCTCTTGTTTCTGAATGTCCTTCTCTGTTTATTTTGTTGACTCTCAGTTCTCTTTTCCTCTTTGCAAGTGACATGCCTTCTACTCTTATCCTTCATCTGGAACACAGATCTGTACTTCCCTGTACTTGATTTATAGTCTGTCTTGCCTTGACACAAATATTTGATAAAAAGTCTGGTTGCATTTGATGCCCTTTCCAAAGGAAATACGTTTTTTGCAGCTCCAAACGGAGTATATTTAAATTTAAATGTGCTATAGTAGTGATAGAAACCCTGGTAAAATACTGGGTTATAAAATACCCTTGGTGGGAAACACTCATTCCATTTTTTTAAGGTGCTGGAGGACAACTTACTGCACTTCTGCTTAGGCTCTGTCTGCATCTCTGGAAGACAGGTAGGCAGGAGGTAGGTAGTATGCAGCAGGGATAAGGCAGTAATTACATATTTGCAATTCTTTCCTTATGATGGGGAACATTACCCTGGTGTATGCTACTGAGCCGTAGGAGTGACTTTGTTCATTAAGACTTCGGGCAGACCATACAGATAGGCTCTTCACTGCTATTTCACTCGTTCTGTCATGAAGTTTTGGGGAGGGTAGTGGTACCTTTTAAGGCAGCCATGACAGGGTGGTGTGCTTTGTAAGGTTCAGGGCAGAATAGAGCCTTATCTTGGCCTCAGATACTTTCAAAAGGTCTGTGGATCAAAGTGCACAGCAAAATAGATGTTTGATTTTGTTCCCTTCAAGAGCTAAGAACACCTTTGGATTTGATTAAAATTAGCAGAATACCTTCTCCAGATTCGAAATACCTTATTTAATAAAATGCTAAAACTGGTTGAAAGTTTAGAACATTGTTCACACTTAAATCATGGTACTGTTTAAAATATGCTTCTTTGTTTTGTATCAGTAGTGTCAATAGATACACTTGTTTAACAGAGGTGTATACCATCCCTGGAACCTTACTCCCAGCAGCAGGACAGAACAGTGAGCAGGTTTTAATATTGCAGGTAAATACTGCAGTTCTCTAACATAAACAGTATTAATGATTGTTAAAGGGACGTTGGAGATAAGTGGAATCTTAAGTGGCAGGGGAGAGGGGCATAAAGGATGACAGTATTGCCACTGGCTGTAGAGCATAAAACGTCCAGGAGTAATTGTTGGTAGGAATAATATCTGGAAAGTCTGTGCTGTCCCCATTCTGTTCTTACAAGGAATTGAGTCTTTTAGATTTTACATGTTTAAAAAGGTCCTGTCCTGGTACTCATAGTAAACTCATCAAAACCCGCTGGAATGGTTCAGTTGCAATGTATCACACTTGCTGGCTGAGATTCAGAGCCTTATCTTACACAGGCTTCTGTACAGGTTCCCCAGATGCCTTCTTTTTCAAAATAAGCTTTAGGCTTTTGTGTTAAATACAGCTTGCTTCCAAAGATGAGCTTCCTGGCTTTTGGGGTCTGTGGGCTCCTCAATGCACCTGATACTGTTGACCCAGTAGTGACATAATGGTAGCCTTGCTGGCATAAACTTGGATCACTGAGTCTGGAAGGGCAGGCATCAATCAATCAGTAGCATTTCTAAAAGTTTTGTCAGTGGTGTTTTCTGATTCGATGGAGAATCTTTCCTACATCGCAGTCCCTAGAAGTCACTTTTCTCTGTGATTTGGTTATATTACTCTTGTATGCCCTTGTTCTCTTTGATTGCTGTTAAGAAAGAAATAAAAAAAATCTGTCTCCTTACACGGACGTTGCTGCATTCTAGATGGCGGTATGTATTCACAAGACTACGCTGCTAAGGCTTTGCAAGGTATGTGGGCTGGGTGGAAATACTGAAGGAGGTAGGATTGGGGTCAGTGTGACCTCAGAAATGGAAAGTAAGTAGATATATGGACGTGTTGGTTGTGAAGCAGTACTGGACGAGACACCAGTGGGAGGACTGTCAATAGAGAAAAGCGTTTTAGGGTATAGATGCGTCTGTATGAATCTTTCTTAACCTATTTTCATTTCATTGAAGTTAGTCATCTGGTTTGCAAAAGTGGTCAGATACACAACAGTTAATATGATTTTCCCCCATCCCCAGCTTGTTACTCTGGAAAAACTTTTGTATGGACAAGCTTTTGGCATGTTTTCATCTTGGAATATATAGATTTGCAGTGTTGTTTCTAGAACACAAAACAGTTTTGATGATTCTGCAAGATAGATTGATTTGCTTTAAACTTGAAAAACAAGGTGTTAATCTTTCAGCAGTAGCTGGTTTTCACAAGAACTTTTAATACCTGTCGGTATCTGGGAAGATTTTGGTTTGGTACATGATTAACATTTTAATCTGTCGTTTAGTGTTTTAATGGGCTCATATTTCCGTAATTCCATAAAATCCTGCATGAGCAATGCTTTGCATTTTTAGACGCTAGATTTTTCAGCAGCCTGATACTGCAGAAAACATTGTTTAAATTGTATTTTTAATTAGTAGAACTGTCCTTTATATTCAAGTAACTGTTTTAGGGATCTAGCTGTGTGATATAATAGAAAGAAACAAGTAATGATGGCAGATGTGTATTATAGTTACTCTGGTGCATAGCACCTCAGGTGTGTGAGCACTACCAGTTGTACGTGCCATTCTGGAACATCTACGTTTGTCCTTTCAAAAGGGAGCTGTATTTCAGTTATGTAGAGACACCAAAGGCGTGTCTACACAATTGTATTAATGGAAACTGAAAGCAAAATGAAAATAGGTTTGTTTTGTAGATCCTTTATGTAGGTGAACATGCAAATAAACAATCTCAACTTGAGAAGACGTAGCTCACCAGTTGTTACGACAACTCTTGAAGTAGTAATGCTGCACTTGCTCTTTTATAGTGAGGCCTAATAATGCATGTGAGGTTGAAGCAAGATGTATAATTATATTATTTCAAAAGGGCTGTGTGCCCAAATGTGATTATCTTACTCAATAAAATGTTTCTAATAATAGTAAGACGAAGCTGTGTTCTGCTTTTTTGGTAAACAGGATAATGAGATTTCATGTGTGGCTTTTTGATATCCTTAAGGAAATTAGTAGGATGCTTTTGACTCCTAGGTTGGTCTCCAGGCTGTGACTCGCCGTTTCTGTGGATGTGTTGGATGAATCAAAAGTTGATAGAAAGAGGTCATATTTTAGTGAATGCATGTGGTATTAATTGTTTATCATAAACTAACATACACCTATTAAATGACACTCTACTCTGAAGAGTAGCTAAGTGGAAAGGTCTGTTTCGTATGTTTAGGCATATCTGCTTGATTGAGTAACTCTAAAAGAGCTGCACAGAAAGAAAACTGATGAGGGAAGTAAATTCTGTTCTGCCTTATGCATCCATTAGATTGTTCACTAATTTTTCTGAATGCTTTTGCAGCCCAGCTAACATCTGATCTTCAGGAATATTACTGAAATTACAAATTGAGTTGTCCAGTTAGAAAAACAAATCTTTACTTTTTTTAAGTAAACATGTTCTATTTAGAGAAATACATAGAAATGCAGTGAAGTGAACTGGAATTGTGGCAGGGATAGACAGATGTTATCCTTGTGACCTTTTACAGCTGCTATTAACTGGATTGATAAATGTGTAATGAAAGGTAAAAGTTTACTTTTATGCTTGTTTTTTGGTAGAGGCTCCATGTCTTTGTGATTTGCTGTTGCAGGAGAGGAGAAATGGAATTAGGGGCTGTAATTAATAGGGTTCTAGATAGATAGCAGGATTGAAGGCAACTGAGGAGGTTTGGAAGGTGCAGTGAAGCGGAAAAAGCATCCAGTAAAATGTTTCTGTTGCAGAAATGTGCATGGCAGTACATAATGTGAGCAAAGATGAGAAGCCCTGGTTCCAGGTATTCCCAGAGAGGTTGTGTGCTGGTGGTGGGCTGACCCCAGCTGGATGCCAGGTGCCCACCAAAGCCACTCTGTCACTCCCCTCCTCAGCTGGGCAGGGGAGGGAAGATGTAAGGAAAGGCTCCTGGGTCGAGATAAGGACAGGGAGAGATCACTCACCAGTTCGTCACAGGCGAAACAGACTGGACTTGGGAAATTAGTTTAATTTATTACCAATCAAATCAGAGTAGGGTAATGAGAAGTAAACCCAAATCTTAAAAACACCTTCCCCTCACCCCTCCCTTCTTCCTGGGCTTAACTTTACTCCCAATTTCTCTCCCTCCTCCCCCCTCAGCAGGACAGGGGGACCGGGGGTTGCAGTCGGTTCATCACACCCTGTCTCTGCTGCTCCTTCCTCCTCGGCAGGAGGCCTCCTCACGCTCCTAGGCAGGGGCTCCCTCCCATGGCAGACGGTCCCTCACGAACCCCTCCAGCGTGGGCCCTTCCCACGGGCTGCAGTCCTCCATGAACCGCTCCAGTGTGGGTCCCTCCCACGGGGTCACAGCCCTGCCAGCACACCTGCATGGGCTGCTNACAAATCTTTACTTTTTTTAAGTAAACATGTTCTATTTAGAGAAATACATAGAAATGCAGTGAAGTGAACTGAAATTGTGGCAGGGATAGACAGATGTTATCCTTGTGACCTTTTACAGCTGCTATTAACTGGATTGATAAATGTGTAATGAAAGGTAAAAGTTTACTTTTATGCTTGTTTTTTGGTAGAGGCTCCATGTCTTTGTGATTTGCTGTTGCAGGAGAGGAGAAATGGAATTAGGGGCTGTAATTAATAGGGTTCTAGATAGATAGCAGGATTGAAGGCAACTGAGGAGGTTTGGAAGGTGCAGTGAAGCGGAAAAAGCATCCAGTAAAATGTTTCTGTTGCAGAAATGTGCATGGCAGTACATAATGTGAGCAAAGATGAGAAGCCCTGGTTCCAGGTATTCCCAGAGAGGTTGTGTGCTGGTGGTGGGCTGACCCCAGCTGGATGCCAGGTGCCCACCAAAGCCACTCTGTCACTCCCCTCCTCAGCTGGGCAGGGGAGGGAAGATGTAAGGAAAGGCTCCTGGGTCGAGATAAGGACAGGGAGAGATCACTCACCAGTTCGTCACAGGCGAAACAGACTGGACTTGGGAAATTAGTTTAATTTATTACCAATCAAATCAGAGTAGGGTAATGAGAAGTAAACCCAAATCTTAAAAACACCTTCCCCTCACCCCTCCCTTCTTCCTGGGCTTAACTTTACTCCCAATTTCTCTCCCTCCTCCCCCCTCAGCAGGACAGGGGGACCGGGGGTTGCAGTCGGTTCATCACACCCTGTCTCTGCTGCTCCTTCCTCCTCGGCAGGAGGCCTCCTCACGCTCCTAGGCAGGGGCTCCCTCCCATGGCAGACGGTCCCTCACGAACCCCTCCAGCGTGGGCCCTTCCCACGGGCTGCAGTCCTCCATGAACCGCTCCAGTGTGGGTCCCTCCCACGGGGTCACAGCCCTGCCAGCACACCTGCATGGGCTGCTCACAGGGTCACAGCCTCCTTCCGGCATCCACCTGCTTCTGCTTGGGGTCCTCGCTGGGCTGCAGGTGGAGGTCTGCTCCACCATGGACCTCCGTGGGCTGTGGAGGCACAGCCTGTCCCACCATGGGCTGCACCCCCGGCTGCGGGGGATTCTGCTCCGGCGCCTGGAANGAAATGTGCATGGCAGTACATAATGTGAGCAAAGATGAGAAGCCCTGGTTCCAGGTATTCCCAGAGAGGTTGTGTGCTGGTGGTGGGCTGACCCCAGCTGGATGCCAGGTGCCCACCAAAGCCACTCTGTCACTCCCCTCCTCAGCTGGGCAGGGGAGGGAAGATGTAAGGAAAGGCTCCTGGGTCGAGATAAGGACAGGGAGAGATCACTCACCAGTTCGTCACAGGCGAAACAGACTGGACTTGGGAAATTAGTTTAATTTATTACCAATCAAATCAGAGTAGGGTAATGAGAAGTAAACCCAAATCTTAAAAACACCTTCCCCTCACCCCTCCCTTCTTCCTGGGCTTAACTTTACTCCCAATTTCTCTCCCTCCTCCCCCCTCAGCAGGACAGGGGGACCGGGGGTTGCAGTCGGTTCATCACACCCTGTCTCTGCTGCTCCTTCCTCCTCGGCAGGAGGCCTCCTCACGCTCCTAGGCAGGGGCTCCCTCCCATGGCAGACGGTCCCTCACGAACCCCTCCAGCGTGGGCCCTTCCCACGGGCTGCAGTCCTCCATGAACCGCTCCAGTGTGGGTCCCTCCCACGGGGTCACAGCCCTGCCAGCACACCTGCATGGGCTGCTCACAGGGTCACAGCCTCCTTCCGGCATCCACCTGCTTCTGCTTGGGGTCCTCGCTGGGCTGCAGGTGGAGGTCTGCTCCACCATGGACCTCCATGGGCTGTGGAGGCACAGCCTGTCCCACCATGGGCTGCACCCCCGGCTGCGGGGGATTCTGCTCCGGCGCCTGGAACACCTCCTCCCCTCCTTCTTCACTGACCTTGGTGTCTGCAGAGTTGTTTCTCTCACATATTCACTCCTCTCTCTGGCTGCAATTGTGATTGTGCAGCAACTTTTTCCGCTTCGTAAATACGTTATCACAGAGGGGCTGCCAGGGTGGCTAATGGGCTCGGCCTTGGCCAGCAGCGAGTCTGACTTGGAGCTGGCTGGCATTGGCTCTGTCGGACATGGGGGCAGCTGCTGGCATTTTATCAGCTTCTCACAGAGCCGATCCTGTAGCCCCCCAGCTGCCAAAACCTTGCCATGCAAACCTGATACAGTGCTAGAATGGCACGGCATGGCAGGCAATCTTGTAACTCAGGGCAAATTTTTCTTCCTTTTGGGCTTTTGCAGTTTTGTAGGCCAAGGCAGGAGATGGAATAGGGAATAATAGGAAAAATGCACTGCTGATAAGGCCAATCTATGTGTTTTCTTCGAACTTCTGAAACATCTTGATCCATTCCCAATGAGTAATTTCATATTGTGGCTCAGGGGCCTTGAATATCTTTAGCTTGTCTATCTAGTCTTACTTTCTGTATAGGTCTTTGCATATTGAATAACTCCTTAGTTCCTGCTGTCAGGTATATGGAAAGCTCAGCTTGAGAATCAAAGCTTTAGAAGCTCTCTGGTATAGACATTACCTCTGGTCAAGTCTGTTATGAGGGGAAATTGAAGTTAGCAGAAGGATTAGAACAACTGGGCAACTGTTGTAACACAGCAAGAATGCTTTATTGAATGGTGTATTAGATGGTGGATTTTTTTTTGTCCTGGACTGTGTATGTTTCCTTACTGTAGTCTGTGCCTCTTCTTTAAATTGAATGTGCTTATATGTTCATTCCATTTTCATGTCAAATTTTTAATCTTTGTTTAGACAAATACACAATGAAATCTGGTAATATAAAAGAACATCTGACAACTTTCACTTGTTTATTTTACTCAGTGGTAAATATAACTTCTTCCACTTGCATTGTTAACAGTTAGAACCCCAGTGCTAATACAGAGTTTAATTTTTTTATGCACTTATATTACTTGTCAAAGACTTCTGCATTTTTATCAATGAAAGAGTACTTTGGGGTAGCTGACAGACAACCTTTTTTTCTTCGCCAGAGCTCATTAATGCAGATTTAATTGTTCCGAAAGGAGGTATGCCTTTATGGAACATCTCGTTTAGTTATATTAGTAATAATAATTATTATTATTTTCTCTTTTTCTGATTTGTATTTCCAGAAATAATTCGGACTTGAACTCCTTTAAAAAGAGAAAGAGAATTGATTAAATTTGCATTGATAAGCACTTCTGTTTGCTTTTTTTCCAGGAACTGGGAGTGGTGGCTACTGGGGATGATCTTTGTCCTTGCTGTTTTCCGTAGCGAAGCAGAGACCAGTTTGACTGAACTGTAAATGCAGTATGGGAGGAATTGGGAACTTTGCCTTCAGGGAATGCATGAGTGTTTGTTCCACACACGTCATGTTCATGTGCATGACCAGAGAAAAGAAAACCCCACCTGTGCTTCGAGGAATATCTTTGCTCTATTCATTATTGAGTAGTTGGCAAAGCTCATTTCAGTTCTATCTAGTAATTAAAAAAAAAGAAAAATATTAGATATTATATATTAGGGAGAAAGGTTAAAAAAGGCATAATTTTGCCACTGTATAAATTGGTCATACTCCCAAATCTTGAACGCTGTGCGGTTTCGGTGACGTTATATCTAAGAGATATGGTAAAGGCTAATAAGGATGAATAGAGGTGTTCAGAAAACTTCCACAAATAGTCTTACTTAGCTTGTAAGAGGGTTTACTTTATCAGTATATATATCATGTATAAAATAATGAGTGTCATGAAAAACTGAATAGAATGTGATTGGGCACTTTGGTAGCACAAGAAAACGTCCAGTTGAATTAAGGCTGGCATTTTTATAGCCACAAATTGACTTTTACACAAAGCACAAGTAAATTGTGGCCCATCTCATTTGGGAGGCAAGAATGTATAAATGTATCTAAAAACAACAATTCGGCAGATTTACGTAGAAGCACTGACTGGTAATAAATTCTAATACAGACTCTGGCTTAAAAGCATGAGAAAGTATCCTGGGAGCCCTGGTGCTATTTGCTCTTGTCCTTGCACTTTTTTTTTCTTAAGAATTTGTTATAGGTTGCTGTCAGAGTAGGTAATTGAGAGACTTTGGGTCTTGCCTGTTGTGATGTTACTGTTGTCACTAGTATGGTAGGTTATGGAAGTGGTCCTAGGTAGGTTGAAGGTGTTGTGTTGGACAGGATTCAGAGTGTGTGTGAGAGGAGGCTGTAAAACCTAGCACACGGGCTAATCCTGGAGACTGGAGGGTTTCAGTAGTAGTATGATTTACAACATTTCGTCTAGCAGCAAGTTTTTTGCTTTAGGAAAAAGTATTGCATTTTAATGTCACATAGCTTGTTCTTTTTGTGATACTACACGCACAGGAAGGCGATGACCGAAGAGCACGATATGTGAAATACAGAGCCAGCTGCAGGCTGTGTTGGCATAGAGAGTATTGGCATATAGCCTTCAGTGCCTTGCTCATGCCAGGAAACACAACTTTGGAAGGGCTCAAGACATGACTTTGAATTTACTCCCTGAAGTGTCCCTTCTGTACATTACCTGAAGAGAAGTAAGTGGAGATTAGTTTAAGCCTCTTGCTTTAATTTACTGCAACCTCAGCGCAAAGCTTCCCAGTAACTGTTACACCCGCAAGTGAGATTGTTCCAGAATAAGTATTACAGAAGTATCAAAACACTTGATAGAAGGTTTGAGATGATGTGGAGGTCAGTTGTTCCTTTAACAAGGGTAAAGCTTTGTGATCAGCAGTGCCTAATTTACGCTAACTGGGCAAGCATGATGTTTGCAAGACGTGGACGTCAGTCCAAAATGTCATGTCTAGGAGTTGCACTAGACTGTCTACGTGCATGTTAGAAACTGCTCCTCAATGAAGTGCTCTGGTCACTGATACTAACAATTATATCACAATAGCAGCTTAGAAGATCTGTATTTTACACAAGATCTTTTCTACATTGGTGGCTGGAATTTTGCAAAGAGTTTCACACTGGTTTTGATTGTGATGAAATATAAGAAGATGTTTCACAGCAACACAAGCTTTGCAAACTGTTGATGTGCTTTCCGTTTCCTTTGCAGATGTACTGGGAGCTTTTTTGTGAATTGGAACCTGGATATTGTACTCCTGTGGTGTTTTTATTTTTGTTGTGTACTCAGACCTAGTTCCTACTTAAAAACTGTGATTCTGTGGTCCGCCCTTAAATCCAGAGAACAGTTCTGTGTAAGCTTTGCTCTATTTATGTCCATTTTTCACATTGCTGTGAATTGTTCTCAGGGTTCATCAGATCAACTTCTTAAATTATATGACTGGCTTCTGTCAATAGTTTGACGTAGCTTAATTGCTTATACAGTTTGTTCTGAAAAGTATGTTTATTCAGAAGGTAATGAATCTTGTTTAAATATAGTCAACTGCATTGACTTCGTCTCTGTTTTATCTTCTACTTGCTACTCAGATGTTTGGTAGCAGCCTCAGAAGGTCACGTCTAAAGGAATTCTGTACCTGTGCTGAGTTCAGCATGGTGGGAAGACTGTTCTGTCTGCAGCAGATGTTCCAGCATGTCCCTATACACTCTGAAAATTTACCCTTTAATATAAAAACAGGTCTTGATAGGTTACCACTTTTGTTGTTTGCAGTTTGTGACACTTGCTAACTTGTGGTATGGGGTGGGGTACTCATAAAGTTCCCAGGTCGGTATTGTGTATGGCCATGTCTGCTCTGGTTTTGCCTCGTCTTGGCTGGTGGTTTGTAGGGGTTGTGAAACTGCTTGTTGTTACTCTACCTCCAGAAACGTGATCACGGCTCACACCTTAGGTGCAAAAATGTTTCCCTCTTTCCAAACTCTCCTATACAACAATAACATCTAGTTCCAGAAAGAAAAAAATCTGTGAAAATGAGAGGGTTTATTAAAGAGAATGACCCAGAGGATTGAAAGGTGATGATTCCTTTACTATTCCTTGTGTGTGTTTATTTTGAGCCTCTATCAAAACTGTCTTAAAAAGAAAAAAAGTCACCATGCTTAGATTAAAGAATGGCATAACAAGTGCAGTGAAAACCAGAACTGATCAAAGAATGGAACCATGTCCACAGAAGGAAAAGAACCTCTGATAAAGGCATGCCTAAAGGGATCCTGAGAAACAGCTTACGACATCAAAAAGATAATAAAACTTTTCAAATGTTTCAAGAGCAGTAAACCCATCTGTTTCCTTCTGGTTAGGTAAGATGGTTCAAGGCAAAGAGGCATAGCAGAAAAGCTCAAATTTGTTTGTTGGTATTTTCTGTGGAGGAGTTAATGGAATACTGGATGTATTATTATCATGAGTCCCTTGAGATGGGAGTCTGGCTGTATTGGAGCAGGTGAGAAATTATGTGGGTGCATAGAGGAGATGAGGCACATGGGCTGCCCAAGCCCACCTGTGGCCCAGAGTCTTGTCATTATTTTAGCAGCAGGTTTTAAACTTGCTATGAACTGTGGAATCCCTTTCATCGCTCCATGCAGTTTCTCCACTCTTCCGTTTATTCTGATTCAGCTTGTTTGTATTGCCCTTTTGTAAACTAAATCTGGGAAGTGATCATTTAAAAGCAAAAATGCCCTTTTCAGGGATGTGGGGGGTTTTTTAATTAGATTATTTCAGGTTTTGTTTTGATCAGAGATCGAATAGGTTTTGGCACTTGCACTATAGTTGCTCAATTTCTCCTTCTGTTTTTCTCTCTGGTTGTACTTTGCCATGCTTATGCCACTTACATTGATGGGGTTTTGTTTGTTTTTTATAGTGACTACAGTTCCTGTCTCACCTCTTTGATGGAAGAGGACTATGACCCAGAAGTGAACTCTTCTCCACTGTAGAACAAGAAGCTCTTGTGGAATAATTTGTGTCCCTTTAAAAGCAGCACCCAGTCTACAAAAAATAGAGTAGAAGAGATTATTTTTGGACCTGGCATATTTTTGTTCATGTGACCTATGTTTCAGCATGTAAATGGTGAAAAACGAGGAGATAAACATTTGTGCCTGCCTTTGAGCTTTGCATCAAGTAGTGCTTAGCTCTGAGGAGCTTTAACCAAGTTACGTGAAGACCAGAGTATATCCTAACATTCATTTTTTAAAATACTATACCTTTTTTTAGCAGATGTATGTGATAAAATGAAGCTTGTATTTTAAGAGCACTTGGGCAGATGCTTCTTGTTTAGATCTCAGCATTTGGGGCAGGCGTTTTTATGTAACGTTGTCCTTTTTCCAGAGTGTTCAGGTTGATCTGCTGCAGATCATGAATTATCCAGCAGACTTGAGTGTATCTGTTCAGTATTAACCATGGTGTTGCTCTGAATGTTGTCATGCAGACTTGACAAACCTTTTTGTAATGTAAAAGCTGACTTCTGTACTACCACGACCAGAGGAAATTTAATGAGGTGAACGTGGTCGTGGCTTTTTTTAAATATAAATTACCTTCTTAGGATTTTTTTTTTGTAGTGAGAGTGCAAAGAGGTTAAAATGAGCAGCTGAGGGGGTGAAGGGCACAGTTGGCACGAAGTGCGGCCTCTCGTGCTCAGCTTTGAGACGCACTATTGCCTCAAGGCTGGCCTTACAGTATACTGGAGAAGGAAGGAACTCGAAGGTCAGTGAAGCACAGAAACTGAGGACATTGGACTACAGAGGCCAAACTCAGAGTAAGTGGTCATATATACTTTTTTCTTTGCTTACTTAGTTTAGACTTATTCACAGATAAATTAAAATTGAAAAATAAAATGAAATAGTAAACTGGAGAACCTTCCACAAAAAGGCAGAGTTCACTTATACGGAGCAATAATTTTCATCATTTTGAGCAGCAGAAATTGTTATGACATGTTGGAAAGAACAGTTCAGTTTCAAATTCCTCAGTGAGATGCCTCAGCTGGTCTTCAGTTGAACTTCCATTAAGATCATCCAACTTGTGTTCTGTTCCTAACCGTTCGGTTTCTTAGCTACAAAAGCAGTTTCGGCATAGGATATTTCCTGGTGTGTCGAAGTTCATGGATCTGGATACAATTCTAAGTTGGAGGTGCAGGAGCTGGCATATGGTTGTCTTTCAGGTCTCTGATCTGCTCTCAGTGTCTCTTAAGATAGTCACCATTTTGGTCATACTTGATTTACAGCCTCTGGAATAGAATGTGCAGTCATTGTCCCTTTGTAGTCTATAAGACAATGAGCAGTGAAGGGATGTACCCCAAATTCTGTCATGTCTTGATTTTACACATCTGTGTGTTGGATGGCCTTTGTATGCTGTTTGTTCCATTTTCTCCCCACCTCCACGCCCATCCTATCATTAATTTCATGGGTATGTTAATTGTAAACAGGAAGTGCCTGGGAATGTTTTAAGTTCTTACCTGCTGTGGTCAGAGGAACAAAGTCAGCAGGAAAAAAAATGCTTATGTGTAATACGAAAAACAACAGCACTTTCCCCCTTCTATTCATATAGGCCAATCTTTGGGAAATAAATTGTATTATTTCTATTTGGAAAAGATGACAGTCAGGGAATGTCCTTTTCTTTTACAGATCCTGGCCATGAGGTTTGATGCCTCATTTTATTGAAGGGAGACACTGGACCTAAATGGCGCAGCATGACTTTGTTCCTGCCTGGCTTAACTTCTCAACGCCGCAGTCAACCAAGGTAACATTTAATGCAGATCACCTCCTTTTACAGCTATGACAATAACAAAAAGAAAAACAATAGCTCCAGTGTTTTGTCAAACTTGAAATACTTAATTTTAACTTCTTTTTTGTTTTTAAAGAGTCTTTTGGAAGTTTATTAAGGTGAAAATAATTTTTGTTGTCTTGGTTTCAACAAATGCATCCCTTTTATTTCAGAGGAGTAATAATCCTTGTGTTAAGACGCGGAAGTAGTTCAGTGTCGTCGTGTTGAGACTTGAGTGAGATCCCAAGTAGAAAATCATTAAAGAAACGGCCCTAAATCTGTGGGGGTCAAGACCTGAGCTGCCACTTATTTACAATTCAGGTTATAGTTTGGGTTTGATTTATTAAAATAATCTGGCTCTTGCTGAGTTGTAGATTGATAATAAGACCTTTGGCTCTAACTCCAAACTCAGAAATGCTCGTTAGTTTTTTGCAACCTTAAAATGAGGGCAGTGTGCCAGTCACCTTCTTTGTAAAACTGGTTCCCGAAGAAGCTTGGGTTAACCCAGGAAGTCTGTTCTAGGACTTTAACAATTTGTGTTACTTGTGCATGGCGGTGGAGAAAAGCATTTTAATAACAAACTAGATCATGATGGATAACATTGATGAACAAGAAAGAATACAGCTTTCAACTTCATGCTTAAGTATGAGGACACAAAAGTAATTTCAGGATATTTGATCCATTTAAAACAAACCTCTGAATTTTTTATAAATGAAGGAAAGTGAAGAGTAAGAGATTCTTTGGAAACTTAATGCTAGAAGCATCATAGTTGTTTCAGTCCAAAAGTACTTTAACTTACTTGAGTATCTCTGAATTTTAGTCAGACTGATTGGATCCTCCATTGCTGTCCACTCTTCTGTCTTTAGAGGGAGTGAATGAATGAGCACCTGTGTATCATAGAATTTCTTAAATTAATTTTGCAGAAAGTGTGTGTTTGCAAAGACCGCTGGTAAGATGAACGTGTTAGGTTCTCTCTGATTCCACATAAGATACGTGGATTTGTGTGCCAGTCTGATCAGGTTCACGTGATTGTTGATGTTGGCTAAGCAACGCAGATATGGGTGCTGTATTGAAAAATAGTACAGGAGTGTGGGGTTTGGGGTTTTTTTCAATTAACAAAATGTCACTATTGGACTGACAGATTCCTGGAATGCCCTAATCAATGCTTCATTACATTACTTTTCACTTTCTGCAGTCCCCTGCAGCCACCTTTGAGAAACATGGAGAGCATCTTCCACGGGGAGAGGGCCGCTTTGGGGTGAGCCGTAGGAGACACAACTCTTCCGATGGATTTTTCAATAATGGGCCCCTCCGAACTGCGGGAGGTGAGTAGGAGAGATCAGAATGCAGCTTGAGAGCAAATGTTTTGGAATATTCTACAGAATGAAGAATTCTGCAGAATATAAACGACGTTTTCCAAAACTGTACCTTTGCAAAACATCCTATAAGAAACTTGTTCTCTTCTCCCATACCATGTACTCAGGCCTTAAGAGGTTTCTGTGGTAGCTGTAAGTGCATTGTGTAGCTTGGTTTGTTTTCTGATACATTCACACAGTACGTTAATAAGTTTGGCCTAGTAGTTTCTTGGTGAACACTGACTTAACACAAAAAGCAGCCTGATATTTCCAGTATTCTACACACTGTGTTGACTTTTTTATTTGCATACTTATCTCCTTTTGTTTAGACTGCTGGCATCAGCCGTCCCTTCTCCGCCATGATTCTGTAGATTCTGGTGTTTCTAAAGGAGCTCATGTTGGGCTTTCTGGCAGTCAGCCTGGCTGGCATGGTCCCTCACGGGGCCATGATGGTGTGAACCAGCGTGGTGGAGGAGGAACTGGAGTTCATCGCCACTGGAATGGCAACTTCCATTCTCGGAAAAGTTCCGCCTTTCAAGAAAAGCTGCCTGTTGAATCCAGGGAGGAGAAGAAGGAAGATAAAGAGCAGTTGCAATTTGAGGAAGAAGACTTTGTAAGTGTGTAGCGTCTTACTAGAAGTGGCAGCTGTGAGAAGTGGCTTTTCAGATCTCATTTTTATTAGCAGTGATAGGTGGCAAGGATCTAGAGTTGCATTCCGTTCCGCATTTGAGATCACAACAGATTTAACAAAATTATTGCAGTGCTGACAGGTTGCTAATTGGTCCCAGAGTCCTCAGGACTTGATGACCTGTTGGATTATGGGTTTTGGCACATTACTGTATTTTGCCAAATGGTTATTGTGAGCTGAAGACAGCATAGTAACACACAAGCCAGATCTTCAGCGAAACCCGTAAGGTGACACTTTGGTCTGCTGCAGAAAGAGCAGTTGTATTGACTCTGTGGCTTTGCTTACAAAGCCTTTTTTTTTTTTTTTTTTCTCCTAAGTACATCTGTTCAGCTTATCTTCAGCCTGACTGCTGTTCTTGTCTCCTGCATTCTGGTACGTGTTGGTGTTTGTGATAACCTTCCCAAGCTTGTTCATGACGTGCTCAGACCTTTTCAACCATCTGCCTTGAATCTTCTGGAATAGTATTTTGTTATTAAGGATGTTTTCCTATCTCTCTGTTAATCTGTGGATCGGGGTTTCTTTAGCCATTTCTTCATCAGAATCTCAAATTCATCAGCTTTATTCTTATCCAGCATTCTAATTTATGTGGTACTATCAGTGTGATAGTCTCTTACATCCTGACTATATTTTTGCTGGAATATCTTTAGTTTTCCAAACTTTACCAAATAGTACTTGGACTTACGGCTTTTATCCTTACCATCTGCACTCAGTAATGGTAATGCTTTGAGATATATGCCGCTTTTCTGCTTTCTCTTTCCAATTTAATTTTTTTTTCTCCTGTTCCCTGATGAGGATTTTATTGTTATCAGACGATGTATTTTGCTTTTTACACCTTTATTTTTTGCTTTCTCTGTGCTCTTCTTGACCAGTGTAATGAGGTCAATATAGTCTGTAAGGTTCTGGTAACTCAGTCCCTTCACCTGATGCAGTTCCTCTGACTTCATCTTCAATGCTAAACTGCCTCTAATATTGAGAGTTTCTGGTGCTAGTACGCATGCTCTTGTGTCTATCATCATCTTGAGCTTTTTGCTCTTTTACTCAGCTTTTCTCTCTGGAAGGCTGTTTACAGCTGAAAGAGTTTCCACTTAAATTGCCACAGGAGCCAGTTTGATTTAAGCTGCTGGTTTTTTCAGTGAAGAGTCTGGGGAGTGATTGCATGTGCTGTTCAGCTCCTGCTGGCAGTGGTACCCTGCATCACAGGGCAGTTAACACCTGGAGAGAGTGATAAACAGTGTGTAGATTTCTGTTAATCTGATTTCTCAAAATACTGTAATTCAGGATTTCTATAAGCTTGTTCTTTAGACTGTCAAAAGCCTGTTGAAATGTAGAAAGTTGCTGTAAAGATGGTGACTGTGCACTGTTGTAGTTTATCTCGGTCTAAATCTTTCTTCCATGTACTTCTTGATTCTCTTCTTCAGTGCCTTCATGAATGCCTTTCCCCAGCTACATGGCTGTTTTTTCTCTAATTCCCTTTTTTTTAAGATGATAATACCACATATTGCCTAGCAGCAAGCTTTGCTGAACAACTCCTGTATTATCTTTGCTGTAGCAGTGAAATTAATGTATACTGTGGTTAAGTATGTAGCTGTTAGGCCTGTGTGGCTGACGATGGCAACACTTCCCCTGAAAGGTCTGCAGAACAGACTGGTAGTCTAAGCTCTCCTGTGGTATGAGCACTCCTGCTGTAAAACTGACCTGTAACTAAAAAATGAAGCACTGAAACAGGAATTTCTAGGATCTGAGGCAGGAATTTATGCTATGGTGTGACATTTTTTCCTAAGTCTTATAGAACAGGAATGGTTACTATTTCAGAAGCTCATTATTAGAGACTAAACGCTGTCGCCATAGTAACTAACATATGAAGAATTCATTAAAAAGAGGAAAAAGATGGCTTTATTTTGAACTGAAGTTATTTGGGCCAGGGGAAGAGGAATAGCTAATCAGGAGCACTTGTCATTGAATGCTTAGGTTTTCTCTACTCTGCTTTGGGCTTGGCCACATCCTTTGTTGTTCCACTAAGTTGAATTCTGGTAATGAATCAAAGGTAAGTCTATAGATAGCACTGAGTATGCGTGCAGTATTGTCCTGCAAAGTGGACTCGGAAGCTTAACATAAGTTTACATGTAGCTTTTTTGTCACTAAATATATATATATTCATTATCCCTTTACATTAGGAGCCTAGTATTGCTTTTGTTTGTTTTTGTTGGTTTTTTAATTGGTTAATGCATAATTATTGTACAAAAATATTTGGGAAATGAGACTAGATACTTCAGATACTGATGATGTGGATTCTGTTTTTTATTTTGAGCTGCTCATTCAATACCTACATCTTTTATGTGTATGTTCGTTGGTGGAATCTGCTTATTGCTATAGCAGAAGACTAAAGGACCTATCCTAAACCCTCTGATAGTTCTGTTGGAAATACAGCAGAAGCCAAGGAGAATACAAACTTGATTTTTAGATGTGTTGTGACAAAGCACTCTCTTCTAATTCAGGTGCTGTTCAGAGAAACCTACCTGTACTCTGGGTTCCTAGAAGAATAATGTTGTATTAATACTGATTTTTTTGTTGTTGTTATATACAATATAATGCTGTACTTATTTGCATTGTCTTTTTACAGCCATCTTTGAATCCAGAAGCTGGAAGACACAACAACCAGAACAAACCTTTAGGAACACCTTCTGGAGTATGGGGTAGGTAAAGGTATTTACATCACTGTACAGAATGCTGATGCTGAAGCAGAAAGTTGCAACTGATGTTTAAATGCTATTTTTTTCAACTCAGAAAGATTTTGAAGACTTAAATGAAGCTGACAGTTTGCATCTTTCTCTGTTGTTTTCCTCCCCCAGTTTTCTCTAATCTCTTGGCCTGTTTGTCTACTTGAAGCTGTGCTTGTTGTGTCATAAAAATACCTGCTGGTGGCAGTAATGTCACTGTTCTGTGTTTGCTTTCTGTCTTAACTGCAGTAAGGATTTGGTGCAGTCATCCCTTGAAGGGCAGAGTAGATTTGAGTGAGCTATGGCTCATGACCTTCATATTAGAAACACAGCAAAACTGTCATAATTCTGTGGTTTGGATTTGTTTGATTTTTTTTTAAATTCAGAACAAGCTTGCTTTTGATTCTGATGTGGTACACGAATCTATGCCTTTAAAAAAATTTAAAATGAGTGAAACAAGGTACCAGTTCTACTAATTAAATACAGGTTTGTTAATCTCTAGTTAAAATGTGGTTAGAGTAATTGGGTTAGATAGTGTAAATAGTACAAATACCAACAAAATTCAAAAACAGTTCTTGCTATAGTACCAGATTGTATTCTTTTCGTATGTTTGTCATGTAGCTATTGTTCTGCTCAAAAAATAATGCAAATGTGTCCATTTGGCCTAAGAAATAATAATTGTGCTTGCTTGTAAAAGCACTCTGTCTCTTGAAATATGCATGCAAAGTGTATTTTTGCTGTGTTAGTGAATTAACAAAGGTGAACCAGGGTTGCTCAGAAAAATACTAATCTCTGTTCTGATTCCTGTAGTATGGTGGAAGGCTGTTAGGTGATGTCACTGTAGGTTTTTCTCTTCAGCATCAAGGGAGATGTTGTGGTTAAATGAAAAAAGATTGGACTTTGACATCTTTATCAGACATCTTTGCTCACAGCTGAAATGAAAGAACAGAGGATGGCAGTCTCAGAATCAGATATGTAGCACCTAAGATTGAGAGAGGAGAAACTGGAGCAGTTTACTGAAGTTGTTATGAAACTGAACATTTGTATTTCAGAATCTTTCTCGTTTTATTTTTACAGAAAACCCCCCTAGTGCCAAGCAACCTACCAAGATGCTGGTCATCAAAAAGGTTTCAAAAGAGGATCCTGCTGCCGCCTTCTCAGCTGCATTTACATCACCTGTTTCTCACCTGGCAAATGGCAACAAAGCCACCACCATTGTCCCAAGCGTCTACAAAAATCTGGTTCCTAAACCTGCAGCTCCGCCTTCCAAGGTACAGAGGTTTCCAACGAAGTTAGTGAACTGCAGATCAAGGGAGAACTCTCTCCCTTGACGAGGGAATCAACCCCTCGTTGGGGTAAACAGAGGTCTTTTTACTACGAAAATGGTTGTTCCCTGTTAAAATGCCATTTGGTCTTGTCCATGCAGAGAGCTAACCTTTCTTCTGACTATACTAATGCCTGTTTGAATGGGTGTGTTCTCATGCATTAGACAAATATTTATCTTACTTAGACAAAACAAGCAATGCTACAGAAGTTAATTGTGTGCTAGGATGTGCTTGAATTGTTCACCTGACTACCTTGAAAAAGCTTTATTGAGTTACAATACTTTGATGCGTTTAAAACACAGTTGAGGCTAATATTAGATTAGATTGTAACATCCTGAAATTTAGCTGTAATGTAGTTGAACCTTGAAGACAACCTGGAAGAGTAATGGGTTTTGTGCTATTAATTATTTTACTGGAAGAAATTTAGGAGTGTTGAAAAAACAAGTAGTGTTTTTGTTTCGTAGTTCAAGGCTTTATCTTGCACAGTTTTCCAGAGAACCTACATATACAGATGCCCTAGAAACTTTGTACGATTGATAGTGAAAGTATTTAAGAAGCTGAAGAAAATTATTAGCTAGGTTGTTCTTTAAAAAGGTGTCCAACTGCTTCGAGTTCTAAAGTCTATTAATTACTAATGCTGACTGTGACGTACCAACAAAATCTTCTGTATAATTGGAGTAGATAAGTCTTACACGGTTCTAGGATAAAGGCAAAATAGGGAAGATTAACAACTGTTTTGTAAGAAAGCAAGTTTAGAGCTTGTTTCTCTTCTGTAAGTTTCTCCTAATTCAGGCCAAATTGTACCAACTACAGAAAAAATCCTAATGGTTAAAATTATTATCATATTGTCTGCTGGTGTCATCAACAGGCTTTTGCTGATGAATGGTGACCATTTAAAGGTGGGAGATCAGCATATCTTTAGGTAGAAAAACTGTGCGTGATGCCTTTTTTTAAAGGTACAGACATAAAGCAGCTATGGTAGGATGCAGCTTCTGAAGATTCTAGAAAGTGTACGGAAATTGCAGTGTGTAAAGCAGTAGAGGGATCAAAACATTCCTTTTGTCAAAGTCAGTAGTATGGGAAAGCTGTCACAGGTAAACAGAATGGAAAATGTTTTTGTGAATACTACCAAGTAGTATTGAAAGGAAGAGAACTGGTAGCAGTGAAACAAGTGCATTCGTTCTTGGCTGATCGAGACGGCTAATTGTTTGCAGTCAAGCAATCCGTGAAGGTCATAATCTGCAAACAGTTCCTTTTGGTATTCAACTCTAGTTGTTGTGCTTGAATCTAGTGGCCTCCCTAAGAAAGCGTGGGGGTCTGTCCTTGAATTTGTCCGAGCTGCCCCTTTGTGGAAGCTGGGAGAGCAACAGTCAGCAGCCAAGAGCTGGGTGCCTAAACAGTGCAACCACCGGATCTGTGGAGAGAAACTTTTTGTCGTAGTAATTCTACATCCTCATTTTAGTACCAGGCAATATTGTGGAGATCAGGGTGTTTTCTGGGTTTGAAGGGAATGTTTGGAATGCGTCCTGTGAATGCCGAATAATCCATTCAATAGTGTAGACTGCTTTTGTTATTAAGCTGGAGTGGAAGAGTGATGCTGATGGCCTCCCTATCTGATTTGTTTATTTTAAAATGAATTAAATAACCCAATGGGGAGTGAGAGCATACTGAAATAATGGCTTCTGCTCTCATTGCTTGCAGAATGCAAGATGTGCTGTATCTCAGATCTAACCGAATCCCACTTGTGCATGAGTTATTTTGCTAATGACTTGAAGCTGGCTTCAGAAGTCTAATGGGTCAAAGGAACCAGTATGTTTTAACGCTGTGACAGATGTGTTTCTCATGCTACTTGATACAAGTTTCTAGTTAGGATCCTTTTTGTAAAGCCTGTTACTTCACAGTGTTTGTCCTTGGTTGATAAGAGAGGCTCGAGAATAGCATCCTAAGTAACAAAAACTTACCTTGAAGTCTTTGCTTTTCAGCCAAGTTGCCAGTGTATTTGAAGAGATACTGCAGAGTATCCAGGGCAAAACAGCAAGTGCTCATGCACTTTAAATTGACCGCTTTTCTTCCCGCTTTTCTTCCCGCTTTTCTTCCCGCTTTTCTTCCCGCTTTTCTTCCCCTCCCCTCTTTTTTTTTCCCCTTTCCCTATCAGTATGACGATGGACACTTTCAAAGCCCTAGGAAATAAATAATTTGCATTTTCAGGCTGGACAGAAATACTCCTTGATGTGCTTCTTCGTTGCACAGGGGAAGTTCCTGTCAAGTGATGCAAACCCTTTCTTTATGGCATACAGTTTTCCCATATGAGATGTGAATTTAATTGGGATTTTTTACTTCCCATTTGGGGGTAGCTGTAAGATGCATTGCATTACTTGGCGGTGGTTGCAGTTAATAAAGAGCAATGCTGGATTTTCTCTTTGAGCTCCAACGGTGTTTTACTGGAGGGCGGTGCCCATGAAGCAGAATTTGTGTGTGATTTGGGGAAAACAGAAGATGATGGGGGAAAATAATGGGTGTTGAGGTAAGCTTTTTGAGATTGTTCTTAGAGAGAGAGGAAAAAAAGTCCGTACAACAGCCAACTAAATGTTTATTTGTTTTACTACTTGCAAGCAACTCCTTCTTGTGCCTTACCATTTACTGTCCAGTATTTTGTGTTCTCTTCAATATAGCCAAGCCCATGGAAAGCCAACAGAAGTGATCATAAACCAGGCTCGCTTTCCTCCAGCCGTGACTCTGCCTTTACCAGTCCGGTGTCTGTAACCAAACCAGCAGTACTGGCAAGTGGCTCAGTCCTCACCTCTCCCAAAGAGGTAAGGGCTTGGGTTTGGGGATAGAATGGGAACGTTTATCACTAACGCCTACTACAGCTTAAATGTGATAAGGTCCTCTCTGTATGTGGTATACCGATCTTCACACCCTTGAGGAATGACTCACTTGTACATCCTTAGCATGATCTGTCCCATGTCTGATACGCTAAAAGAAATAAAAATGTGCTTTACCTAGGTATAAAGCCATTGGTGTTTCTCCAAATGTATTAGAATTTCCCTGCAATATATTAAAAAAAAGTACTAATGCTTTAAATATTATTGTTTAACTAGGCATGTGTAGACTTGGTGTTATCAGACTGCAGATACCAAGAACTGATGTGAATAGATAGGTAAACTGATTCTTGTGCTATTCCTTAATATGGGAAAAGAAGGGGGAGGAGGGTGATCTGCCTCATTTCCTTTCTTCAGGAGAGGAACAGCACAAGCAGTGAGCTCTGGGAGGATTGAGGAGGTTTAATGTGTGTACGTGTGTCCTCGGCTACTGTGTCTTTTTTTAATTTTGGTGTTGGAAGGGTTGAGGTGGAAAGTGACTGACCTCTGCTTTTCGTCTAAGTATGGAGAGAACTTTGGAATATAAATCTGTTAACATTTCAGCAGTAACAGTGACAAAACACATTTTGGCCAACGTTTCTTTATATCACTTTATATCTAATAAACAAAATGCTATTTTGGAGCTTGAAATTCCACAAAGCTTAATAGAAAAGGGACACTGAATAACTTTTTCCCTCTGCAATGAGTGTGTTTGTGTTTCAAGTGTAACAGTGATTTTTTTTTCTAGTTGTGCATTTGTATTTTTTCTTTACAGATCCCACTTCTAAAATAGACTTTGTAATATCTATGATCCTCTGCTTTGCAGACTTTACTTTGCAACAAGCTGTACTTTTCTGCTTTAGCCACTGCTGAGTGTAAAAACAGTCATTAAAAGCAGTAGTTAACAAGTGTGCAACTGTCACTTTGACAAACAGATCTTACGCAGTATCCCTTGCCCTTACCTTGCTTTTGTCTGTCCTCAGACAAAGTCCTTTGTGCTACTGACAGCCTTCCTTTTTGTGTAGTGCACAGCACAGTATGGACACCTTCATGGCATAAATATGTAAACTTAAATAGGCTTTCACCTTCAGATAGATATTGAGAAGGGAATTCACTTTATATCGTACAGTAGTAACGCAAGTAGTCTCCATTATTTTATTCCCCTCCCACCCTCAGGAAGGTCTTGCCTGAAACTTTAGTCAGCAAAGATGTCAGGTACTAATCTGACAGCAGGAGTAGGCAGCTGGGTTTTCCCCAGAACAAGCAGTACTTCCTTTAATACTTCTTGTATTAC
The DNA here is from genome assembly GCA_013398225.1 of Steatornis caripensis. Lineage (NCBI taxonomy): Eukaryota > Metazoa > Chordata > Aves > Caprimulgiformes > Steatornithidae > Steatornis > Steatornis caripensis. The sequence continues at coordinate 502,348 of VZSC01001606.1, read as the reverse complement.
CAGCGTCAGTCAACTTAACAAAAAGGGCCTAAAAATTCTTCCCAACTAAAATTTAACCCTTATACATTTTGTAATACAAATGTAATACATTTTTCATTGAATCTGTTGGAGATGTGCAGTATGAAAACACAGGACCACGGCCAGCAAATCCTACTGTATTCCTCGCTCCACAGGCCTACTACAAATAATCTGCCTTTTTCTTTCTGAAATGGGGATAATGCTCCTCCTGCAGAAATGCTGGAAATAGTACCTTTATTTATAAGAGACCACAGCACGTTGACAACTAAAAGGGTGCCCACTAGCGCTGGCACCTTGTCCCCACAAGCCAGTCTAAAGAGAACCAAATCAAGTCACAATCTGAATTCTTAAAGTGATACAGGATTACTTTTCTGCTAGAGTAGCTGCCCCTGTTAAACAGACTGATACCTGAACAAATCTGAGATTATGCATAGTGCTCTTATTTAAAAAAAAAAAATCTGAGATGCCTTTATTTTTCAGTCAAAGGACTAAACCTACCTTTAGAAAAGATGTCAAAAAATGGCTACTTGTACCCCTTTACATAACATTCTCTTTTAGTGTTATAAAGCCTTCTACAGAAAGTTATGAATAAAACCAGAATTGAGGTAAAATTTAATTCCCTTTCAGGACTCTCTTGTTTCTAAACCTTAGCTGTAACTGTCTTCACCTAATGTGTAGAAATTAAGTTTTAGTACCTCACAGTTCCATACAATGCCACTAAAATGGCTACTTCTCACAGAGTTCAAGTGCTTTAGTAAAGCATTCCAAATTCCCAGAAGACATCTAATTTTTAGTCTCCTTTTTTCATTATTACCTTCTGTCACTGCCGTCAAACTAATCACCATGTTGAGAGCTTTAATTTCAGTACTGTGCCAGCTTTTTATCCTGATATTCAGTCACTTACGTCCATTGCAATTGCTGATTTGTTCCTTATTGTGTTGAATTAGGCAAAATCTGAAAAAGGCCACTTGAGAAATGTTTACCATAAGACATTACTTTCAGCATGCGCTTCCCTGAAAGGCATTATTGCACACCAGTGTTTCATGTGCAACAGGCATTAGAAATACAAGCAGCAGTTGCTGCATTGTTTTTTGTTCTGCTAAATTTTTTAGTTGCCTGGATCTTTGCTTAGAGCAGTGTGAGTATGATAAAAATACTTTGTAAAGGAGATTGATTTTGAAGAGCCTGAATTTGCAACCTTCCTACCCTAGTTTAAAAAAAAGTCGTGGGGTGGAGGGAGGAGAAAAACACTACAGGCTTTAGGAAATTTTACTCTATTTCATATTGAGGGGAAAAAAATCAAAGCGAGTGTGTGAAGGGAAAGGATAGTTTTGCATGCAAGATTCTAGTGTCGGGTGTCCATATTAATGACTCGTTCCTCATTGCCTTGAAGTAGCCAGGCATAAACTTCATATATGAGCAGAAGGTTAGGATATTGGCAACTATCACGTAACATGTTCTTAGATTTCTCTTGCATGTCCAGTCAAAATGATGGAACAGATTAAATGGAAAGCTCATCTCGGTTAGTAGTGAAAATTTTTATTGCAGTGTCACCGCTGGGGTGCTGCTATATGCAAACTGTTGTGTGTTACACCTGGTTCGCAGATTTGAGATAATTAAGAAAGCTTAAACACTGTGGAAGACCATGGGAGGTTACCTTTGGTTCTTTAATTGAGCTGAGTGGATTTCCCACAGGCTCCAGGGTTGTCTGTGTCTGGCTCCACACTGACCCATCTGGGCTGTGAGTGTACGTAGCAAGGAATCAGCAGCATGCTCCTCAGGGGAGGACACTGAGGCTGTGGCTACCTATTTCATATGCAGTTGTGGTTAGTTAAGGATGTGACCACTCCCTGAAAGAAGATTACCACCCTATGGCTTAATTTCAGGGTAGAGTCTGGCAGGATGGCTTAAGATGCAAATTTGAACTGAGCCTAATCTCCTTAATTTTTGAATTTTTGTAGGGCAAGAGTCCTGCATGAAGTTCTATGCCTTAATATTCTGTTGTAGGCTCCAGCATTGCTTGAGAGAGTTACATTGCCAAGGAACAAAATAAACGTATTCATGGCCATGTGAATTGATTCCTAGGGGAAGAAAAAAACTAGAAGTCGATAATGGTAGGTGGGAGAGCAATGTGCTGGTAAAGGAAGAAGTGAATGTGCAACAGCAGTCAGTATTTTGATGGGAATTTGACATTCGGTTTTTCTAAGGGGTGAAGGCGCCGGCCAAAGAACTGATGGATGTTTGAAAGGTGTAAGCACAGACCCTGAATAGGGCCCCATCTTTGCGGCAATGCAGTTTGAAAATCTCAGTGTTCTACCTTCCTTGTCTAGAGTCCTTCCAGCACCACCCCTCCCATCGAGATCTGCTCTTCACGCTTGACGAAGCTGATGCGCCGTACCACTGATAAAAAGAGCGAATTCCTGAAGGCACTGAAAGATGACAGGAATGGGGAGATAACAGAGAACAGAGAATGTGACAAGCTGGATGATGTAAGATTGCTGTCCTTACTGTAATATATGATCATTATGTTTTTAAGGAGTTGGGTACTGGAAAAAAAAAAGAGCAGAGTATGTAATTGAGGCTCTGGAGGAGGAAAGGAATGACTTATGCTGGTCTGGCACGCGTGCCAGAGGAAGAATGCACAGCACTGTGATGAGGGGAGATCCGTAACAGGATGAAGTGATAAGAGAGGTGGCAGGGAAGGTCACAGATGGTGAATGTAATCTAGATTTTTGCAAGGATTCTCAAAGGAGTGAAACAATACTGTATTTTAACATCTTAATCTGCTTTCAAACTTCCTTGTTAAACTACATCCACAGGAAAGCTGAATTCAGTGCTTGTGAAAGGTGCAGGGTAGTAGCTTAAGCCTCAGAGGCCTGGACCAGACCTCTAAATGCATAAGTCTGTGGCTTAAGCTGTATGTAAAGGCCATCCTTAGGAGTATTTCATTCTCATATTTTTCTTACTCTCACTTTGAAGCCACTGATGATGGCTTTGTAATGCCAGCACTTACTCCCTTGAAACAGAAGCACTGTCCACCAAATATCATTCATATTGTGTTGTCTTGTCACAGCTGGGTAGAAGTTGCTTTCAACCGTTATCAGTCCAGGCCCTGTAAAAAACACTTGACTCAAGGTGAAAAGCTTTACTTTGCTTCCAAAAGCAGAAGCTTGAACTTGGAGCTGTGGTGTTGGCGTGGTTTGTGCAAGCGTACTTTGATGCTTTTATTTTTCTTTAGATGGAGAGCAACAGCACACCAGAACCAAAGGAAAACTGGGAAGAGAACTGCCATCAGAATGGCCTTTCTCTCCCTTTGCCAGAGGAGGGGGAAAACCTCTCTCATTCATTGGAAGCAGAACACAGGTGAGTAAATGGCAAAATAAGGTGTCTGGGGTAAAGGAGGGCGAGTCCTTGTACTGCGTGAGGAGAGGGAAACTATTTCAAAGACAGCTGTCTGGGAAGCAGTAGGAGCTTTGTGTGTACTGAGGTAGAGGTGTGTGCGCCTCGTGACTGGTGCTGGCCTGGGTGGAGCTTTATTGAAAATAAAAGACACTGATGACAGCTGAGCCAAGACTTTGCCAAGGTCTGTAATTAAATTCCTGCACTTCTCTAGTGCCACATCGCTGTGTGTTAATGCTACCTAGATGTTTACCTGCCTGCACTGGGAGTGAGCACAAACCGGGTGTGATTCTGGTTAATTTACAAGCAGATGTCCTAAATGGAATGGTCTGAAGACTGAAGAAAGATACAGTCTCACATGCGCATACCACTTTCTGTCTGCACTTGAAATACTCCTGTGCTGCTTTAAATGCTGTAAAATGGGGGAGAGTTAAGAAAATACCTACCTAGTATCTCAGCTTATCTCGCTTCAGTGAGTAAGCAGTGTGTGAGCATCTGGTGTAAGCGGATGGTAAGTTTTAGGAGAATCTGGAGCTGTGATACTGGTTCAATTGCCTCTTGTCCTCCTTCAGTGTCCTTGGGTAGAATTTCAAATCTCTGCCTTGCTTTCCTTCTGCCAGAATAGTTATTTACCCATTGCACAGGACTGCTGACGATTAAATATTTGTCAAAGACATTAAGTATGAAAAATGTTGGGTAAGCACGAAGCATTGTTGAAGTGGTCTCTAATACAGAAGATTCCCTGGTGAATTGGGATTGATTTAATACAAAACCTTGAGCTCCATGGACAAAATGTTCTCTCCTTTGCCATTGTTCCCTTGCTTTAATTCCTGTGCCCCTTTTGTTTTCTCCACAAATCAGGTTATTGAAAGAAATGGGATGGCAGGAATATCCTGAAAATGATGAGAACTACCTTCCCCTCACGGAGGATGAGCTCAAAGAGTTCCAGATTAAATCAGAGCAGGTATGTTTACAGCTCTGGCCACTTGTGACTGCTCTTCTCCCTCTCCCCTCTCATGCACAAGTCTTCTGTGGTGTAATTCTTCAGGATGTTTGGGAAGACAAAGGATTGAAGTGAGATTGTAGCGCAGTCGATGACTGCATTATCCGTGCAGAGCATGTGTACACAGTTAAATATCTAATTTGTGTCCACAGATGGTTAGTGAGAATTACTCTCTGTACTTTTGCTTGGTTTAAAACTTACTTTCATTCCAACAGCGAAGAAGAAATGGATTTGGGAAGAATGGATTTCTTCAGGGCCGCGGCTCCAGCCTGTTGTTCCACTGGAGAAGCACTTTTAAGACAAAGATTGAGGACTCAGACACAGAAACTAGTAGCAGCGAAACGTCAGATGACGATGCCTGAAAGTGGGCACAAGAAAATTAAAATAAATAAAACCAACCCAATAAACTCAGTTCATAGTTCAACATGTGTTTGGGGTTGTATAAACTAAACAGAGTTTATTCTGTCTCCAGTCTGTTCAGTTTTTTCTTTTGTTGATACTTCATGCACAAGGGAAATAATTGTATCCCAAAGAAGAGAGAAATTGGCTTCTTTAGCTTTTTCTTTTGGTTTTGCCCTAATGCTTAATAGAAGTTTGTGCAGCTAGCAAATTTTGACAAAAATCCCTTGGGGGGCAGTGCACAAGTTCAGTCTCGTAAGCAGGATACAAGTGGCTGACTGATCTTTGCAACAACAAGCTTCTAACAGTGCCGCCTGCATTGCATAATGTCGTGCGGTAGCGGTGTGCTAAAACAATCATTGTCAATGACAAAATGGCTATTGAAGTTCTAATTATGTTAAATTAATGCTAATAACATGAATTTTTTATTTTATTTTATTTTTTTTGGCGGCTCGGGGAGCTTCATCACTTAACCAGGCGTTTGTGGTTTTCTTTTTTTGGGTACAGCTGTAAAATATTTGGATATAGGAATTGTTTGTGTTCTTCTTCTTGCAGCCTTGATATTCAGGGTGGATTGTAAAATATAAATTTTTTGTGAGATTTCAAAGATTAAGATTATTTTGATAACATTATTTACAGATTTAAAAAAGTGACTATCACATTGAGTCTGTATGAGGGGGAAAAACTACTGCATCAAAAATAACTAACTTGGAATAAATATTTTGCATCAGTTTGCCAATTCTAATTGTCTTTCTTATGCAAGAAAAGCTTTCCTCTAAAGGGACCTGCAACTTTGGGGATTTAATAGCACTGGGGATAAATAGTTTCTTCTCCCGCTCTATTTTTCCACTTGGCAAACATTGCTGTAGCGCTCAGACTGCAGGAGCTGAACTCTTCCTTTAAGAAAGGAGAGGGAGAACAATGGTGAGATGATGGCCCCTGTTTGTTTTTTTAAAAAAGTAATGAAAGAAAATAATTCAAATTATCTTCCACTAAAGCAGTTTGCTTTTTTTTTTTCCGCTTCATACAAAATCGTGAAGCTCGACTGGTCGGTGTCACTTGTTCCTAGTGCAATGCTGCTGTTTATGTTCACAACGTGGCAAGGGAATGTCTGAATCCAAAGCTGTTTTCATTGAAATCTTTTTTAAAAAGTCATGAAAACATTTCTATTAGATTAAAAAGGATTTTACAAACAACTCAGTTGTGGCCTAAGCTATTTCAGTGTCTGTTTTAAGTTCAGCTTGTACACAAACGTTTTGGATTGGAAAGCATTCACACGGTTGGGCACCGTTTGCAAGTGGGTTGGACAGAATTGCACATCGAGTACGAAATCCTGGTCTTGCTGCCCTGCGTGGGATTCACCCAAGGTCTTGCTTGGGTTTTTTTAATCCACCCCTGGCCAGGCAGAGAAGATAGATGCATCATCACGTTTTACTATTGAGCCATGAATCTGTGCCTCTGGATCAAGGGGATGCTCAGTGACACCAGGCGTAACTGCTGCTTGTGCCTTCAGTTCCCAGGGACCTGG
>VZSC01001606.1:439411-478363 GCA_013398225.1 Steatornis caripensis | reverse complement strand
CCCGCCGCTGCCGCGGGGCACGCTGGGAAGTGTAGTCCGCGCCGCGGGGCCGCTGTATGCCGGGCCCGCCCCCGCCCCGGCTCGAAACGGCAGCTGGGCGGGCCCCGGGGCGGCGGGAGGGCCGCGGCCTCGTGCCCCGCTCCCGCGCGGGGGGAAGGTGGCCACATTGTGGGGATGGGCGGCGCGGGGAAGCCGGGAGCTGCGGGGAGAGGGGCCTGCCCCGAGCCGGGGGGTGGGGGGGCCGGCGCGCCGGGTCTGCTCCTCGGCACAGGTCTCAGAGCACAACACGGGCGTGTCGACCCCTGGCTCCCGGAGCCCGGGTGTCTGCCGGCCCGCTGCTGCCTTCGCAGGCAGGGCCCCTCCTCAGCGGCTCTCGGCAGGCGGGCAGACCCTGCCCCTGACCCAGAGCGGAGGGCAGGCCTGCACTATCGCAGTGGGCGTCCGCCTGTTCCAACAGCCCTACCCCAGCGTTGTCCTTTGAAGAGCTTGTATTTCTCTGCCTTACAGTTGAAGAGGCACTACCACCCTTGCCCTGGCATAATCTCACCCCCTTCAACCTCAGGCTATTCAAAGGGAGCAGCCAGCTGGCTCCAGCTGGGCTCATTCAGATACTTTACTTTTCCCGCAGCACACATCACCTACCAGACCAGGCAGACATGGCTGCTGCCACGGCTGTGACAGCAGAGACCTCCACAAAACTTGCACAGCAGCAAAGCCATTGGCGGAGTGAGGCCTGGAGGCTCATTTCCCCCTGTGTTATTTCAAGATAAAAGTTCGCCAGCTTCAACTGCGCTGTGTTACTCCATGCAGTAATGGAGCTGGGAATCGCAGGCTTAACAGAGATACAGAATTAATCTGCTTTTCTTGGGAATTGTCTCTGCCCACTTACTCTTCTTCAGAGAAATAACTGGGAAAAGTTAATTACAGCCTTGATGGTAGAGGGGGAAAAAAAGTCTAAAAGTCATACACGGAGTACAGTATTTATTAAAGACATGCAAGTGGAAATACATGCAACAAAAGCCACTTTCATAGGCAGTATGACTACTGTTAACATTCTGCATAGCGCCTTCAAAGTAAAATTGCTTCCCTGCTGATTTGCAGTAAGAACTGTATTCAAAGTCACCCGTGTTTGATTAGAATAATAAAAAAATCAACAGGGATTTAATTTCCCTTAGAAGAAAACATCCGGTCTAGTAAAGAATCCTAACTGAGCTGTAATGGCTTTCTCCACTGAGGTAAATTCAGCAGGAATTAGGAAACACTTCACTGAGGAACAGAAATTCTTTAAATTTCACATAAGAATTACAAAAAGTGATAACAGGTTTGTTCCAGTTCAGCTGCACGCTGTGAGGCCCAGGGCAGGAAATACTTGAGGAGGCATTACGCTTGAGGTGAATACATAGTTTTACTAAACGCTAACTGTAAATGGGGTTAGCAAAACTACAAGAATCCAAGTCTTTAATTCTTCAACTATTTGAATACAGAGGATTATTTTTCTAATTCTAGGTCTATTATCACTATGGAAAAAACCAAAAAAGTTATTTCACTTACAGTCAGTTAAGCTTTCTTTATGCCTTTATCCGGCAGCAAACAAGGAGTTGTGCCTACCACTGTCTCTGAATGGCATCAACAGATCTGAAAGAGTTCCTTTGTTTTAAATCCGAGACGCCTTTAGAAACTCTGCCTTGCTATCCTGACTGCACCAAGGCAAATGAGCATTAATTCTATTCCACAGGTAAAGAAAAGCAAAATAAAGTGTTAACATTGCTAAGGCCACAGAGGTATCACCATCAGAGCACTGGTAGGTACTAACACCTCATGCCCTTTTAGTCAGAGGGCTAGACAATTCATTAAGAGACTGAAACAAAACAAAACCATTGTTAGAGCTAAAGTTCCAGTCCTGCTCAACAGTGTATCAGCACTCAGTAAATTGGTCCCTGCAGGGGAGGAACACCAAGACATGGCAAGTGGGAAAGCAGAGGCACAGGAAAGGCAAATGACCTGCCCAGTGCTACCAGTAGGTCAGCAGCAGAACAGGAGACAGGACCAGCTCTCCCAAGCATCAGCCCAGGCAGCAGTCAAAAATGCGACATTAAAATGGAAGGGGCCCTCTGACAGGTCTTTGCTCTTCCTGTATAGTCAGGAACTACTTCTGTGACCCTCTAGAACTCAAACTCAACATCTTTGATAAGGAGACACTGGGCAGCTTTACAGGAAAAGCAGGACGTTTTTCTACAAGACTTGCTAAAAAGTTCTTGAGACTTTTGTGACAGCATGACCAGAGCTATTGTCAGAGCTGAAACCTATCCATGTGACAAGCAAGAGAGAGGATTGCCCTGAAGGCCTGCTCCACGTTACGCATTTATTCTCCTCAAATCTAAAGGCAAATTAAAAGAAAAAGAAAATGGAGCATTCTAAGTCCCACAAGTACTCTGAAGGGGATAAAAAGCACTGGGCATGGCTGGTTACTTGGGTTTTAATGAATGGTTTATGGACATAATGCAACTGCAGCATATTTCACTTTATTTCCTGTGTAAAAAATATTAATAAAGTTGATGGCTGAGCAGTTGTTCAGCTTTCGCGCCTCCACTCTTTCCCCACCCCCCCACAGTAATAACCAAAGCTTTCAAAACTGTTTCACAGGCAGTAAACCCAAAGTATTGCCCTAGCCTGATAATGACATGTTTGGAACTTGATTTAGGCTCCTCCACTCTATCTAATTCCAAAAAGATTTGGTGCTTCCAAGAGCAAGCTTGCCATCATTGCAATAAATCCACAAATTTTGACATGGAAGCTACAGTATCTGCAGAAAGGAGGTCAATTAGGAGTACATTGTAAGTAAACCTACTCAGGAAGGAAGGTTTTATTCGGACAGGGGTTTGTTTTGGGGGGGTTTTTTGTTTTGTTTGTTTGTTTTTTTACAAATTGTGGGAACATTATTTTGTGGAAGGACGTGCAGAGACGCATGTTATTCTAACACCTTACTTCCTAGTAGTTAATAGGGGTCATTGAAGGGGTAATGGGGGTGTCCAGCATCTCTTGCTACTAGCTTTCCATTCACCTGTGAAGTAAACAGACAGACTCATGTCAAAGATAAAAATTCATTCTTACTCTGAGTTTCAAACTCTGCAGGGTTTAGATTTCTAAATCTTCATATATCAAACATCTGGGAGCATCTTTTTTGGCTTAAACAAGAGCTGTTCCCTCTACCCGTGAGTCCTCTTAGCACTTCTTGAAAGAAAAATTAAAAAAAATAATTTAAAAAGAGATTTCTATAGCCTACTGCAAGAGTCTTTCTTCCAGCTGCTGAGGCTTGAAGAATTAGACTAAGAATAGTTAAAAGCCTTTTGCCTTGTAGCGATTATTGAGTAACTGTTGTAACATGCACACTTCAAAACACTTTATAGGAGTCAGAGCTTTTGCCCACGTTTCCATGATAGAGAGCTGCTGGGCTGTCAATTTTACAGATAGATAAGATGAAACACATTGAGTAACTGTTCATACACAGACACTTTAATAGTGTCGCTGAACTCCTTCATAGCACTTTAAACACACACAGCCCTGCTGAAGTCTCAGTCCCTACATCCCACCTCTAAGTGTTCAGATGCACAAGTTGCATTTCTAGTTGCATTATTTCCACTGCAATGCCCTCAACCTCTGAATTGCTGAGGTAAAACCTTGCTCCTCATGTGTAATGTTTGGGGAAATTTAGGTGCAGCATTGGCAGAGATACATGCCTCCCTTGGTGACAGACTAGCATCATTCACCTAAAACTTACACTAAGTGAGTAATGACTGAATAAAAGTTATGTTAGAGAAATCACTAATTTCATACACATAAATGTGATTTTTATATTAATGTGATGTTAGAGATCACTCAAAATGTTACGGGGGGCAGAGGGAATCACATGGACTTTCAAACCAAGTATCCACTAGCAAGTCCCTCTATTAGCTTTCAGTATAAAACCTGCATTTCAAAGAAACAACTGGAATCCCTAGTAATTAATTGTTTACGGTAAAGACTACTGAAGCATGAAATTAGTCACTTGGGGGCACTACAGAGCAGAAAACTAAGATGTTAAGGTTTGACATTTGACTGATGTGCAGATTAAAATAAAGCAAAGCTGAAATGAAGCTGTCAACTCAAGGCAATCCTTAACACTGTGGACAAAAAAAATATAACAGTATCTTCAGGTTTCCTCATATTCTCGAGAGACAACAACTTCCTCATGTTCCTAGAATTCATATTCCTCATTTTTTATCCCAGTTTCTCCCCCACCCACCCTCCTCCCCCGCATATCTCGCTACACAGAACAGCTCTTCAGGTAAGCATTCTTGTTTACAGCATGCCAAGACAGCAGCTGCCAGAAGTAATGTTTCACACAGCTGATTCCCAGGCCACCCGGGAATTTGAGAGAAGGCGGGAGGGGGTAAAACCAGCACTGAACACACTGCAGATCAACAGTAGCTAACTATCAAAAATAGACAGATATCATATGTACAACACCATCACTCCTCCTCTCCTGGCTTGCTAGTCATTCAAGTTCTGCTTAAGTATATTCCTTGGCCAAATATGTGTTTTCAAAAGTTTGGATTTCAGGATGGTGCAAAGTAATTTCCAATCTCTATCCAGATAATGATCTATTAAAGCACAAAGCAACTTAAATTGTCTACTTGCAATGTAATAGCCTCAGGCTTCAAACAAAATACAAGGCAGAGAAGAGTGGCACAACTGTAAGAACTTGTGGTTATATATCAATGAAGGAAAGGAAGCAAGGGAAAACTGTCTCGTCACTTATGACAGGAGCTCCGATATCACTGCCATATCACACTTTGAAATTCAGACCCTGTAAGTTAGATTCATAGAGGAGATAGGCATGAAAGGTTAGACAGGAATTTTAATTCACAGTTGACGAAAATTTTTTCCAATCAGCCCAGAAGGGATGGGCAGGAGACAAAAGGTTCTGCTAGAGATCTTACAGCTACAGAGCCGTGTTTTAATTCTCCTCATCTTGCTTCTTCCTGTCTTGTTATCTGACAATATGGCAATATCTTTGAAGCCCAGCTGCATCACATTCACCCTTTTTCTAGCTGGATGGGCTAGCACTTTGAACTGCATTTCATCTTTCCTTTGTGAATCACTGTGATCTGATCAGGTCTCCCAGGCAACAAAAGCACACAAATTATCCTCAGCTCATCCAAGCCAGGCTACATTCTAATATATTTTGCAGTTTCATTAACAAAACAACTTTGTTTGCAGCATAAGTAGCAAAACACTTGAAAGAAACATACTGTCCGCAGCAGGTGTGCTTGTCGCTACCACATTCATACAGATAAGCAGCTAAGCTTACAGTTTGGTGTAGACTCCTGATCTCTAAGCACAAAGACAATTTTGGTTGCAGGGATGTCGGGGTTTATATTTACGCACATATACTGAAGCAACACTACAGTTAAAAAGCATGGCCTTGAAACTCTGCTAAGCCCCAGCACCACAAACAGTGAAACCTGTAACAAGTATCTACCCTTGATACTGTTCCAGGGTGGTGAGACACTAGAACAGGTTGCCCAGAGAAGTTATGGATGGCCCCTCCCTGGAAGTGCTCAAGGCCAGTTTGGATGGGGCTTTGAGCAACCTGGTGTAGGGGAAGGCGGCCCTGCCCATGGCGGGAGGGGGGTGGTACCAGATGATCTTTAAGGTCCCTTCCAGCCCAAACCATTCTATGATTAAACAGCCCTTCACCACACATTCACAACTTCTCTTTTCTAACTCAGACTAGTCACTGATATGCTTTCAAGCACTCAAACCCCCCCTCAATTCTCAATCCTGGAGAAAAGTTTTCCCCAAAGAATTCCTATAGCCAGTAGCCACTGACTACTGAAAAATAATTTACAGGCAAACTGCTGGAGAGGCAAGGGTATGCCTGACAGCTTCCAAATTTGCAGAGACCTACTGTATCTGTGCAGTGAACTGTATGACAGAGAAGGCATAAATCACTTCCAACTCATTACAGCACAGTTGCCTTATGTTGGCCAGTGATGCACCAGGGAATAGCAACAGCTCTCTGTTGCACAGTCAGAAGCAGGACAATAAGAAACAAGGAACTCTATAAAGACAGGAGACAACAAGGCATTGAAATCACTTTTTTTTTTTGCAGTGAGGGAAAGGGACAAGGTTAGGTCCTTTAATGTAAAAAAAGACCAAGAAACCTTCAACACTTGTAAGGCATTGGTTTCTCTAAAAACAGACTGGCATCTGATAGCACATGAGGTAAGGTTCCATGTGACAGTAAAATACTGATGCTAAAAGATGCTGGATTAGGGAATTAAAACACAACAGCCTAAGCCAAACTCCTTACACTGGAGGAAGGTCATTACAGCAGATGCTGAAAGGAGGGACCTCCAGCAGAGGGGAGTGGATGAATTCCCTCATGTGACTTCCACAATGGATCTGGAGATCTAACAGCACCCTGAGTCTCCACTGATCTTAGAGGTTTATGGTATAAAGTAGACAGGGCCAGTTGGAACAAGGAATACTTCTGGAGGAATGCCACAGACTCTAGCCTGCTTGTACATAAGATGAACAAATTGCCAGGAGTTTGCTGAGATTTGAAGGAAGATGGGGCTTTGGCTTAAAGGCCCATGGAAAGGTCAGTAATGAGAACTTGTGAGCGCCATCAGTGGCCAAAACAGAGAAGAAATGTTTTCAAAAAGCTACCTTTTTTGTACCCAGCTTTTGAAAAATTCTTTCACCTTAGATACTCATAAGAAGACTCCATCTTTTTAGGGTAAGTAGTTCTGATGAGAAAGAAAACTGCAAAAACCCCAAGTTGTGGCCACAGGCACATAATTGAAAATAATACAAACATGAGAAATTTACCGTAATCATTGGCACAATGTAACGCCAGTTTTTATTCAGGCTTCCAACGTGGCTCATCTCCTCTTCTGTGAGGCTGAAATCAAACACCTGAGAACGAAAGCAAGACGCTTTATTCAGTAACCACAGGTTACCATTAGTTTGTCGTCCATTTATAAATATGAATTTGCAATTAAACTAATTTTATAACAAACATTAAAACAAAGGTTAAAGTCCGAGGTGTTCATACACTTGCCAACTCTAAGCCTACACTGACACTGCATAGCACAATTCCACAAAGATAAAAAGCAGTGGGACTATTCCTCCAAGTAAGTGCCACCTATTCAACCAATATTCTGTTCCCATGTAGATCTAAACCTCAAATAACAGCAGAGTTTACTGGAATTTCTTGAGATTTCTAGCACAATACCCCATGGCAGGATTTGGTTTAATGGGAGTAACAGTTACAGAAACAACTCCTAACTTAAAAACAAGTATGTAGCCAGCCAATCTGTATAATTAAGGGCTGGAAAAAAATCACAGGAGGTGATTCGGAGGCCTCCCCCAAGATTATCTGAAGTCAGATTTTTCAAATAATTTCTAAAGTGAACTGTCTCTACTTCAGAGCAGAAGTGAATCACACTTATTCAGTGTCATTAGAATGGCAGTTTGCTGCAGAAATAGTCACCGGCCCTCATTTGCAGGGTAGAGCACCTATTATTCATAAATAATAACGACTGAACATCATTAGAAGACTCCCTTGTTCAATAAACTTGTATCTCAGATAAATTTCAGTAAAGATTTTTCATCTAGACTTCTACAAAGTACATTCTTTACCTTTTGATAACAAGACTGTGCACGTGCACATATAGTTGCTTAAAACATACCAACTTTGTTTTCCAAAAATCTTTACCCTCCCTTCTAAGCATGTGCATACAATGATGAACAAGTACAAACCAAGTGCCTCAGCATGTTGCTGTGCAAGTAGCAGGACAGTATATTACCCACATGCTGAAACTCCTTTCCTCCATTTAAACTCACCTGGAGATTCTCCTGAATGCGAGCGGGAGTGACGCTCTTGGGAATGGCAACCACTTTACGCTGAACTTGCCATCTGTTAAGAGAAGGAGAGAGATTTTCTCTGTGTGCAGGTCAAGAGCCACAATATTTATTTGGTTTGAGTAATAATCTCTGGCAGCAGAAATGTTTCTATGTGAAATAAAAAATCCTAGAAGATGGCTGACATTAGCACTGTATTTTATTAGAACCTAGCATGTCCCAGGTCAGGCAAGACAGTAGCCACTGGACTAATCAGCGAGGGGAAGACGTTCATGCCTTTGAACAAGAAAGCAAGTTTCGGGTGCTTTAAGCTAGAAACCCAAGAAACAGTCAAAAAAAGATACCTAAGCACATTACACAAGTTGTAACAAGACAACCACTGAGAAACTAGAAGAACACCCAGATCCCTCGAGTGCCTTTCTAGTGGCTTGAGCATCTCCAGCTGGCAGGGTAACCTGCTGCCGCCCAAGACTGTGCTAGTGATATTGATAGATACAAAGCCAGACAAAACATGAGGATAGAAATCCAGTTTTACTTTACAAGGTGCTGATCACATTCTGTACATCACTCAATCATCTTGTTTCCCAGTATCCAGTAGCTGTTTTTTGCTATACAAAATCAAAATAGCAAACAGTTCTTCAGTGCAAAGAAGGAAGGTCCCTTCCTCAGCCTCTCCTCATGGGAGCCCACGTGAATGCAGTAGCAAGAGCTCAAGCATTCAAGGAACTGGCCCTGGGCAAATTCAGGAGGCAGCACTCAAACATGGTACACTGCTGCCTTAATTGTCCTACTGCTATTTCACAGCAAATAAGGTAGTGAACTGCCCCAGGCATGGATCCAGGCCCTGAATGGACCCCTCTGATCTAGTCAATCCACCCACCTGCCCTACAGCAGGACCAACTCTACCAGCTCTGTAAAACAAGCACCAAATGGGGTTTGCTTTTGGCACTCCCTTCGATTTTAAATCCCCACCAGTGTGGAAAAGCACACACTTTAAGTAGATTCCTTCTAGCTTGAATTTTTTTGCTTTATTTAAGGCCAGGTCCCAAATGCCGCCCTCTCTCGCAATTGTTCTGTACCTGAGGATGATCTGTGCAGGTGATTTGCTGTATTTTTCTGCCAGTTTTTTGATCCCAGGTTCTTCTAGAAGCACAGGCTCATCTGGGTGTTTCCACATGCGATCTGGTGAACCAAGGGGACTGTAGGCAGTGACAACCAGTCCTCGTTTCTGGCAGTGAGCTATCAGCTCATTCTGAGCTAGGTAAGGATGGCATTCTACCTATTAAATTGACCCACAATGAGTGGCTAGAGAACAGATATCAACACAAAACTCTAAACAAACAGGAAGTCAAAAGCACAGCAGAACCAAACACATCACAGGTCATTCCAGATTCTGCAACACCTTATGAGGATAAGCTTTAACAAAAGAATGAAACAGTGTCTGGTAGGCTAAGTTTACAGGAAAATGAGAACAGGTCGCCTAAGTTTAGAGTGCTGGATTTTCTGTATGTACCAAACAGATCACCTAACAAGCAAGGAAGCTGTTTACAGAATGGATTCAAGTTACTCCCCCACAGTCTTTCTTTCTTACAGACTAAATTCTTCCTCACAGGGAAGATGAACTCTTCCACAGACCTGTTCAATAGGCAAGCATAAATGGACACAGAACGTGGATCCAGGCCTCCTCCCCAAGAAATTAATCTGCCTAGAACAACCTTCCTCTGGATCCCTACTCCTGCAGAGGTGGCTATACTCTTCCCCGTACAAAAGCAGCTACACTCCTTGTGCTAAACACATAGCATTGGTTTGCAAATTCTTCACTCTTACAGACACACAGCAAACTTATTTGTCCTCTCCTTTATCCACCTTACCTGGAGCGCAGCTGGTTTGACAGTAGCCACACTCAGTATATCATCGATCTGACGACTGTTGAAGTTTGACAGCCCAATGGCTTTCACAAGACCTTTTTCTACCAACTTCTCCATAGCCTTCCAGGTATCCTTGTAATCAGTGTAATCATAACGCATTGTGTTGTCAGGATTCTTTGGGAAGAGATTGTCCCCTCGTCTACAGCATCAAAGGTAAAGTGTAAGTACATACACCATGTTATTTATATTATGTTATATTATTATTTATATTATTTTAGTTCTTCACTAAAAGAAACTTTCCTCAAAGTATTCTCAAAAACTTATACGTAGTTTGGAGGACAGAGTACAAATTGAGTGAATTTGTCTGTTGAATGCCATTACGCTGACTTAACCCATAAGAAACTTATTTCATATATAGTCTTCCCTATGTAAACTTGTTATACAGTGCTTTGAACTGCTTAACCACACAGCAGTGACTGCACAAAACTAATAAGCCACTGCATACACAGCAGCAGCTATTTGCATGCTTTGATTCTAGCAAAACAGCTGATTTAGAAAGCAGCAACTCAGAGGGTGGCTTTGGTTTTTCAATTTGTTTTTGAGGGAGGATGGATAATCTTCATAGTGTGTTTGGAGCTGCTACCAAAGGGATCTTTGTTTAAGAGCTATCTAGGAGAGACTGTATTCAAAGTATGCTGGGTTTCCCATTCCCTCTGGATTCTGTAGCTGCGTTAGCACTCGATACAAGTGCAGATTCTCACAGAGGTCTTAACGTGAACATGCTGGTTGTAGCTTGGATGTGTTTTCAGTTAGCCATACCAATGCATTAAAAAAAAATTAAACCAAAACCAACAAAACAGACAGGAAGAACCTGGTTATGCCAGGTGACACTACCGCACTGCCAAACGGCTCTAACTGGTCTCTGAGCAGTCCATGCCTGAAGGCGTGCCAGCAATCCCACTGGAAGAGTGCTGCTTCACAACCACTGCAGGACACTGCTAGCTCAGATCTCAGACTGTTTTATATTGCTCTAGCTAAGCAGTGAACAGTGTGAGAAATTACAGCAGGTGGGGACAAGGGGAGATGGTTACTTGTTCGTATCATTGATAAATCTAGAAGCAAAAATAACTGAAAGCCTTACAGGCTCCCAACTCAGAAAAGCAGCCTCCTATGTCGAGAGTTGTATACTAAGCAAGAAATTAATTTTCAAGACCTAGAGGCACTGTGGTTTTCAACCAGAAGTCTATTTTAATTTCTGTGTAAGTAACATTTGTTTGCTCGGCTTCCCAAAATAATATGCATTGTAGATAACCACACATTAAAAACACTTGAAGTAGAGCTAATGGGAAACTGGAGAATGAACAGTTTCTAGTGAGAAAACATGAAACTGCGTTATTAGAATGTCAATTTTGTCAACAGTTTCCACAACATCAAGCAAATTTAAATACCAGTAGTATCTAAGTATGTACCATTATCTGTATTATGTGTTATTATCAAAGCAATGTTTAATGGGTTTTTTTCAATCAATGGGAAAACAAACTTATTTCACAACAGGGGGAATTTTTAACAGAAGTTCCTCCTCCAAACCAGCTCTAGTTGAAAACACTTCCTCATTCTGTTATGCTGAGGGATATATTTATGATTTGAGTGTCTTTCCTCTTACGGTTAGTGTTGTATGCTTTGCAAATTTCAGTTCATACAACTAGAAGAGGAAAGAAGTGTTCTCAAATTTGCAGAACAGACAGAAGCCCCTCAATTTGAAAGCATTTCCCCTGTTGATTGAAGTCTACATCCAAATATCTGGTCAGAAGATTTAATCTCCTCCTGCCTTTTTACTGATAGTAGGGGGAAAAAACTGCTTCCACATCTACAAAAAAATAAAGCAAGGAATTTGACTTCTGATGGAGCTGTAGGATAAGCGCATTTAGCGCTTAACTGG
Source organism: Steatornis caripensis (assembly GCA_013398225.1). NCBI lineage: Eukaryota > Metazoa > Chordata > Aves > Caprimulgiformes > Steatornithidae > Steatornis > Steatornis caripensis. Next base: position 466,645 of record VZSC01001606.1, on the reverse strand, counting down.
AGAACTGCCGCTTCTCCTATTTCCTTAAATCGTAGAATTACTGCAATTAAAGTGGCATAAGAAGTCATTTTCATTTCCTCCTCATACAGATACCACCATGATACTGCATGTGCTTGGCCACTCCAGCACAGTTAGTAACTATTAGTGAAAAGTGTTGTCTTCTTTACAAAACAGTTACTTCTCATTTTACAGATAAGTAAAACTAAGGCATAAAGCAGTTTTGTTATTTCCTCAAGGTTACCATGTAGGTCAATGGCAAAACCAAGAATAGCTGCCATACTTTCCCAATGCCTAGATGAAGACATTAGACTATCTTAAATTTTAATGTACTTCAAATTCAAAGATTTTATCTCTCAGCAAGCCAAATTTTCAGCTAGTATACGGTGGCAAGCTTCAGTAAAGAAACTTGTCCCATGAAGGTTTATTACTTTTGCCCATTTAGATTACTTTCAGTTACCTAACTCTGGTACCCATGCCAAACTGTCAGAAGTTTAGTGATCCTAATTTCATTACCTAGTTGTTATCACTATTACAAAATTTAATTCATTGCTTAAAGATTTTAAATGAAGACTAAATATCCATTTTCCATGCTCATCATTGCTAAATAATGAGAACAATTATCCCTTTTCTATTTACAATATTTATACACAAAACCAGAAATATTGTCTCCTCTACTCTATGTTTACAGACATGATACAAATCTAACACTAAACAAATTCCCACCAAACTGAAATTCAAAGAAGAATGAAATTCAGACAATTGTTTCTGTGAATGAATGAACCCAATATGAGTAAATGGGCAGGTTATGGGTAGAACAGTGTCTATATGCCAGTCCGTAGGACTACAGCATTGGCCACACTGAAAAACATCTTGCAGGCAGTACACACAGGAAGAAATTCACAGCTTGGAAAGAAGGTCCTCAGGATATAACACCAGCCACTTATGTAAAACTGGGATTTCTGCATTCTGTGCCCTTTCCTTGCAGAACTTACTCAAAGGCGTGAGGCCAGTGCATGAGATACAGGTCCAGGTAATCCAGTTTCAAATCTCCAAGTGTCTTCCTTAGTGCTGGCTCTACATCTTCTGGGTGGTGCTTGGTATTCCAGAGCTTTGATGTTACAAACAGGTCTTCCCTTTTAATAACCTTTAAGAAAGGGAGGAGAGCATAACTTACTGGAACAAGTTGAGAAAGATAACTGCAGCAATTCTCCAACTAGCTTTAAAACAAAGGGAACAATTTAAATTTTTTTTTTAAAAAAGGTAACACATGGAACCTACAAATTGAACCTTTCAAAAATACACTGGATGGAGAAGAGTGAGAGAAGTACACACTGGCAAGTCCTACACTATATCAAATACTTAGCAATTTATTAGAAGTTTTGAAAAGCAAAAGAATCCTCTCTACACACACACACATACTTTTCCAAACTTTCCAGTTCAAGGGTTAAAGCCACTACTAAGTGTGATGTGGCCAAAAGAAAGATTACTCAGTTTATTCATATGTAAATTTTGTAATTTCTATTTAACAATTCAAATATTCTAGGCACAACCAGCTAACTTATTGTACTCATCACATGTTATAAACCAAGAATGCTTCTCATGGAAAGAGCGTGGGAAAATAAACAGAAGTTGTTTCCCCAAACCTCTGCACTTGAGTTTCTAGGTTCTGGAGGGAACACGCTAAGTACTGAGTGCCCTGTACCCTGTATTGGAAGGGTAAGACTCAGAAATTAAACAAATAAGAGAGCTGGTCAACTAGGAAGTATAAAATACAAAAGGGAGATAGTATTTGGGAGGGCACTTCCCACTGTCTAATGTGTGATCAAATTTCACTGAAGTCTGTATTTTGTAGACGCTGAAATTATTAATTCCTTAGTTTCTCTCCTCCAACCATTCAGTTATTGCTGTGTTTCATGTATGGCTGTTGGGTTCAAAGAGAAAGATATTTTAAAAATTCTAGTTTTAAGTTAGCTGAGTCCTATGCTTCCCTATATTAGTTACCATATTTGGTAGGAAGGAATTCCTGGGGCAAGCTGAAAACAGCCTCTCTCAAGCTAATCACATAACAAAGAGATTGCCCTAAAGCCAAGGCAAGAGCAGCAGGAAAGCAGGAACATAAGAACTTTCTTTCCATGTGCTCTGAGGGGGTACGGGTAATCCTTTCGGCCCTTCAGGCCACCAAGAGCAAGGGGATGAACTTAAGATTCCACCTCAGGTCATCCATAGGAATGCCTGTCACATTACATTACATTTAGCCCATGGACTCCCAGGTGTACACCCTGGAGTCACAGCTACCAAACCTGAAAATGGAATCATCACTTGAAAAAAAAAAGTACATATTTACTCTCTCATATTTTGTCTATAACAAAAAAAAAAAATCACAATCACTGAATTTGCTGTGGCTACCCACCATTGCATGCTATTCTAGACTGGCAAATGAGAGTAACTTCCCATACGAATCATGGCAAATACTTTACATTATAACTACTGATTCTGGGAACCTCCAATTTTTGAACACACAAATTGGGATACTTTGTGAGAAGGAAACAGGCAGGCAGGGAAATTTAAAAAAAAAAAAAAAGGGCATTTTCTGTACCTTCCATGCAAATATTCCTGACAATCTTTTCTCCTCCTGACAGCCAGGATGGTTATAAGAGGAGAGAAAGCCCTCTTTCATGCCTGCTCCTGATTAATAACAAACAGCTGGCACAGACTAGGAGGAAAAGCCATAAATGTTATCTTTACAGTCTACTTTCCAGACAAAGTTGTAAATTTTGATACAACACACAATCAGCATGGTGATTCTTGTGTTTTTACCTTGTTGAGCCCAAGGCATTCCTGGAAAGCCTCACCGATCTCTGCTTCATTGCTGTAAGCTGCTGCACAATCGATGTGGCGATAACCCACACTTAGGGCGTATTTCACTGCTGCTTTCACCTGCAATCAGAAACAGATTACCCAATGCAATCAGTGGAAAGGGACTAATGACTGGAAGGAAGAAAAAAAAAGAAAAATAAAAGAATCTTAGGGACTTAGTGAGGAACAACTCCAAAGCACAAACCTACATAAGGTCATCAGACTCACAGTAGGATATAGTCCTCTGTGACGTAGCCTTTAGGAGTGAAGAGCTAACTGCTAGCAGATGTTCCAAGTGCCACAAGAAAACAGACCATGCACACAGGGCAAGTGAGAACTCACCAGATAGAACAAAGATTCTTTCTTAACTACAGTTATCACACTTTTCTTAAATATAAAATGAGCTTTAAGAAACAGTTCTCAAATAAATCATGTCTTAGGAAGAGACACTTGCTGGAACTAACAAACCAATCAATGTCAGTCAAACCTGGAAGATACCTCCTCTCTCCCAGTAAAGAAAGAGCCTGGTTTCTAACTCCAGAACTGCCAGAGTTTGGGTTTGGTTCAACTGCACACACATTACCTTAATTTCTAAGAGAATGCTATTTTATGGCACATTCGTCCTTCATGTCTCATTCTTGCTGATTGCACAACAATGAAAATCACCTTACTCTGAACATTAACCTATGGCCTGCAGGGGATCTCCTGATGAAGCTCACAACTTTGCACTGTACTTCCCACATTGCCAACAACGAAGGTGTTGCCAACAGCAAAAGCACCATACTTAGAATCTGTTTCTGCTTTTGAAAGCTCTAATGAAGCACAAACACAAAATGTCTTCACATGGGGGCCTCAGACATGGAGCAAGTCCAGAAACCAAATGAGGAAATGGAGATTCCAGTGTAATCTCTGGTTATGTTGATGAGCATTAAGTAAAATCTGTTTTATTTCAGTTCCAGTGGACAGTAGCACATCTTCTCTATTACATCCATCTGAAGTGCTACAGCAAGAGTATATCTTATCTGTACAGTAGTTGCTATACATTGCTCTTCACTGACTTGTCTCGAGACTGGGAGATTGGAAATTACTCTGTGTATAAGGCTTGATGCAATAGGCCCCTAACGTACTTATAGAGATTACATCTCTCCTGTCAAAAGATTAAAAAATGTGTCCACAAAGTCTAGAGACACTGATTTCTTTCAACTTACTCAAATTACCAGTATTTTCAATTTTAAAGTTGACAAAATTATGAACATCAATTAAACACATGGACAGTCCTGCTTTCAGATGCTACAGAAATAAAAGGGGGAATCAAACGTGAAAGAGACCTGTCTTCTACTGGTGGATTTAGTTTATTTTCCTTGTCAAGAACTGCAGTAAATGCAGACACAGGATATTCTGACTGCATTCTTTGGCATTTTCAGAGGAAAACTGGAATGTAGACCAGTTTCCCTTAGCCAGAATGACAAAGCACTTCTATTACAGCAGTGAAGTAAGCTCTTCCTTTCTCTAGCAGGATGGTATTTACAGTCCTTGTTTCACTTTGACAAAGACATTCCTCAGAAGGTCACTACCAAGTCAAGGTTGTAGTAATTCTGAAATCACTTGAGACATATTGAGGCTTTTGAGACTAAATATCCACCCTCCAAAAAAGGTGAGAGCTGCAGAGCAGAAGCAGAAGGGAAAAGAAAAACAGCCGCGTTCTTTGTCTGTACTAATCCTCCATTTCCTCTATCAGGATAACTTATGTTTTTAATCCCAACAGGTACAAAACTAGAAGTAGGCACCACTTGCAGAAAACTAGGGATAAGACACTCCAAACATCTCTGCTAAGTGATAAAGGAGGCTGTATTTCCATATCGGAGTGTTTTGGTAAATTTCTAGCACTGAAAAACTGGGACTGGTCATTTCAATAAGGTTTGGATTTGGGCAACATTGGTATTTGTGTAAACTGCCCTCAGTCTATAAGACATTCCAATGTGAACAGAGAGCTCCTGTTCCACGCAAAAGGCAAGCAACCAAGAGAAAAATGTGCAAAAAAGCATTTCTTGGTGGTGGGAGGGAACCCTAATACCAGACAGATGTAAACCTAAGTAGAGCACTTTGTTTTAACAGAAAGTTTTGTATTTTTGAGATTATGTTCAGACAAGTATGTGCATTTCCTGGGCGAGAGGGGAGAAAAAAGACAACCAGAAGCGCTTGGAGATTCATATGTTTTTGGATATTTGGTGTTGTAAAGTAGTAATAGCCAAAGGATCCTTCAAACTTCCCATACATTCTTTAGTTTAGCCTGTCAATACTGCTATGGAAGGAGCAATTACTGAGATCATTTTGCATTGGGCAAATTGAGTCACACATCTTAAGCATGATTCACCAACCTAGCATCATATAACGACAAAAAAGGAGGTTTGAAAGAATCTTGAGACATCATCTAGTCTATCCTCATGCCACACAGCAGGGCCAAATGACTCTAAACCACTCCTACACACATTTGACAAAACCCTTCTTGTGACAGGCAGTCTATTCCAATGCTTAGAAATCTTTACGTTCAAAGCCTTTTAGATGTCTAACGAAGACAGCCCTGATGCCACATCTGTTCCTCAGACATGAAATCCATAGCTTCCCCTTTACGAGGGCTTTTTGTGCATTTGGAAAGCATCAGCACGCCTCCTTTCAAACCTCTCTTGACCAAGCAACCGTAGGTACTTCCATCTATCATCACAACTCACCTTCCCCAGACCGTGCATCACTGTTGCTGCTGTCTCATCAGCTAGTTCACGCTCTTCTTGAAGTGGTTTGCCTCAAAACAGACACAGTATTGCAGCTGAAACCTTACACTCCTTCATTGTACAGCGAAGTCCTAGAAACTACACTCCCATTTATACATCCTAGCAAGGGGTTTGGCCTTCCTGCCCACCCTCTTTTGTTTCTGAAGATAGAGGAACACGATATTGCTAATGATCAGTGGCAGATTCAGCAACAGACTAAGTCCGAATTCATTATAATATCCATTACTAGATTTCCAGTTCTTCAATTTGCTCACCACAAGCTGAAAAACTAACAAGCCATTTTTACGCTTCCAAGTGTAAACACAGAGTTCAAGTGACTGGAGAACCTCTTCTGCACCTCCTCAGGCCATTATGAAGAGGCTTTCACTCTAACAGTTCCAGTCAATAATACTTGGAAATAAAAGGCTCTGACAAACTTCCCTGCTTCCTGCAAAGTTGTCACATTTTAGCAGTCCAAGTACATCTGCTGACGGAAAATAGGAAAAAAACAGATGATCAGTCCACACAATATTCAGATGCAATACAACTAGAACGTAAGTGTTGCTATATCACAGTTTTGTACATACAGTACTAAAATTTGCTGGAAAGGAACTCAGACCACCACTAACTAATGCCAACTGAGCGTTGACGTTCCCTAAAATAGTTTTGCCTCCCATCCTTCAGATGTGGAATTCAACTTCCTCTCTTAATATATACCAGTAGCAGTGAATTTTTGTGCATGTAACAAGGACTCTCTAGATTGTCTAACACGCTTTTCAAGAACTAAAGTCTCCTCCATAGCTGCAATCCTGTCACAGGACACCCAGTCCCCAGCCCAACCAGTTTTCTAAGGCACACATTTTCTCTTCAGCTTTCCTGAAGCTTTGCACAGAAAAATACAACTTCCCTCAGCCCCACGTCTCTCTCCCCCACAGAATCAGCCTCTGCCACAACAGGTTAGACTGTTCATCTGGTAGGGATCAATGCTCCAGGTTGAAAGCATGGCCTACTTAAGAGAACAAAGCATTAAAGGATTCCAGATAATCAAGCTCCAAGATTAAAAAACCCCATGCCACTGGTATTCTTGATGCTCTGGTCTGAATGGACTTCTCTTTGAACTCAGCCATGCTGCCAGTTCATAAGCTTCTGTACTGTGTTCCCTTCTGTTCTATAGCCCTCCATCATGTTCCCATGGCAACACGTAGAACAGATTTCTCTTCTAGCATTTGATCATGCAAGATAGAAAACATCCTATTACTTTAAGTTAGTCTTCCAACGTGGATTTAGATTTGATAATTTCCGCCCCCTATTCTTACCATCTAGGAAACCAGGGCTGCAATGACACCTTAGTACTGGACTGCTAAGATCTAGCTACAAGGACAAGGCTGTTTAGAATCAGGAATAATAACAGCAATAATGAAGAAATTAATCAAGAGAGTAAGGTCAGGACTTAAAAGCAGCTTGGCAAGGAAAATAATAACAATCTGCAAAATATTTACCTGAAATAATCTAAAAGCGATCTGCTTCCACTCTTGCTTGTAATGCAGCCCTCACACAAAATCGCTTTCAATAAATAACTTCTACTTGGGAAACAACTAGATTAAATACGATCAATTATTATTCTTCTGCTTCTTTAGGTTTTCTGCCCTTAGTCTTTAATTCACAATTATAATTATTCTCCCTGAACTACACCATGTCCTTTTACGGGTAAACCATTTGGACACTGTCAAATTGCTGGTATGCTTCTGAATTTGATAAATCTTCATTTAAAAAATGCAAACGACACGATTTTGAAGAGTGATAAATATTAATTTATTTATCCCACAGGAAAGGAAGAGCAGCGAATTCCACAACTCTGGTCATTTTCACTGCACTTTCTAAATCATGTCTTCAATACATTCTAGAAACGAGTCTTTAAAGATAGTTAATATTTCACAGAAGTGACTCCCACTCATTTCCATGGAATCCTAAAGAAGATCTCTGGATCCCATGTGGGGTTCAGCTGCTGGAAGTACTGCCTACCACAGCAAAATCCACCTGAATTAGGTTTAAACTATGCACAAGCAGGATCCTTCCAGGTTGTTTTACAAGACTGCACTTACCTGAGAACAGTTAGTGCGCAAAATAAACAATGCATTCATATTTTGTTTAGTTTCAGGCATTTGTTTTAGCACAATACACATTAAACTGCTTTGGGTGCACAGAAATTCATCCATTAAGCTCCTGCGTGTTAATAAACTTAATTCAGCTGCCAGTTAATGTTTAAGTGACAGAGCTGAACATTCACCCTTGTCCTCATTTAAGAGGTTGACTGAGCTCTCACACCACCTCAGCTTCCACATTAGCACAGATTCTATTCTCAACTGATCCACTGTCATGACAGTTGTTTGGACAGGAAGACCAACAATAAAATGGCTCTGAATAGATTTAATTTTCATAGCTTGTTTTCCCACCTTTTCCTCTAGCTGGCACAACAGAATAGCACATCTTGAGAAGGGTTTTAACTTTCCCTCTCAGTCACAAGCACGATGTCATCCGGCATACTCCAAAAAACATCATGAATCTAATGCAAGAGTAGCAGCAAGATACACAACATTTACTGCACAGACATGCAATGGTACACATAATCCAAAAGGCATTATAAAGAACAATACCAGCTAAGAATTCCACCAAGCAATGGGCATTGCCTTTCACAGCAAGTATGTGCAATCTCTTCCCGCAAGAACGTATCTTTTAGCAAAATGAAACAGAAAGGAAAAGACAGACAAGGGGGAGATGTATTACAATAGTAGGCACAGTCCATAGCGTGCAAACATTCCTACAGACAGTTTGTAGTAACACTCAGAATCGCTTCCAAGTGTGGTGTTTGCCAATTCATTGTATTCAGAAGCAGAGTGAATGTCTCATGATGAATTAGTCTTCTTAGTCTACAAGAAGGATGACCCAAGCAAGTTCTTTGTTTTTTCTGCTAAAGATAGGCTCACTGCTGCAACAGGACTTATTACAAGAACAACCAGAGTTCTGGCCTCCCAAAATAATGCTTTCAGCTGAGTCATCAGCCCAAGCCATACGAAGGTCTGGTCAAAGCAGCAGCCTGAGGATTTACTAGTGGAAGAGTCAGGCACCATATTACAGCTACAGCATTTCCCTGTCTCACCCCACTCGTTGGTCTCTTCCTGGATTCATCTCCCAGAGCACCACTGCCTGAGGCCTGGGTTATTGAGTCTTAAGGGATCTTCTGCTGCTGCTGCTGCTTTTGTGGCTTAAGGCCTTAGTCATGCAAATACAGACATACATTCCCCTGACTTCAGCGGATCTAAAACTAAAACCGTTCAAGCCAAGGATCCAGACCTCAGATCTAGGATCTTCAAAAAAGGTGCACAAAACACAAAGACTAGTTGAGAGCATGATATTGTATTGTTCTCTGCTTACTTGGCCACGGTCACTTTTCCACGTTCCCAGTCCTACGAGAGGCATCTTCTGCCCAGTGTGGAGTGCAACGAAGTTGCATGCTGCAGACATTTTCGCCTAAAGAAGAACAAGAACAGACTGAGTTTTGCAGCAATTCAGTAAGTTGCAGCAATTTACCTTTTCTATGCAAAAATTAAAAAATAAAGCCAGAGGTCCTCATGATGGTAGAATAAAGATGAAGTAGGTTCTTTACAGTTTTTAGCAGTATAAAGGACATGAATAGCTACCCTGGAAAGACTAGAAAAGGAGCCTTTTTTCCTCTTCTTCCTTCTTACTCTCTTTCCTCCTTTACAATGCACAGGTTTAAGATTTCTTAGAGCTGAGAAGTACAAAATGAAGCATCCTACCATAACAATTAATAGAGAAGCTCGGGTGAAAATATGGTGGTTTTTTTTTTCAAATCAGCAGTAAGCACTGATGAGGCAGAAGGATACAAGAGATGTTTGTCTGCCCTTAACGTACTGTAATTTCATCGGAGTTTTGCACTAGAGTCTTTCTCTTTTACCAACTCACTACCAGCTGGCTCAGGAACCAAGCTCTAATTACCACTGCAGTTGGGGATAAACACATTTTGTCAGAAACAGCTGGTGCAGGTCAAGGTTTGAAGACCTGACAGAGGCAGGGTTTTAATTAGGAGTGAATGGTAAAGGCATTTATGAAGGTATAGCCCAGAAAAACAAAAAATAACGCTCCAAAAACATCACTGCTGGAGGATCAGTCCCATCATTTTATGCCAGATATGTGCTTTGTCACCCCTGAATCTCAATTTTCACCAACTCAGAGCTGAACTCCAGCTCATTATCAAGGCTGTCTGGCATCATGAAGAAAACCAGAAAGATTTTGGATTCCTTTGCAACAAGTATAACTGTTTATTGTTATATACCTGCGACAGGCAAACACTACCAAATGAGAAGATTACTTTTTGGTTTTTCAAACACTAAAAAAACCCTCTCTGATTTGAAGTCAGGGCTATCAGAGACCACAAAATGGAGGCACTTTCAAAGGTGGACACTAGGAAGGAACACCTCGGTACACAGATTAAATAAAACTGGTGCATATATAAGTTTTTATTGGTTTTAATCATTCTGATATAGAACTGGAAATACCTGTGTGCAAAGTGAGCTAAAATGCATTAGGTCCTTACATATTTATGTGTTCTGAATCCCAAAATAACTTTGTCTTCCTGCTCTTTTCTGTCTCCCTGCTCAGTCAGAAAAGGACACTATCTTTTAAAGAGCTGAAAGATTCTTTGTTCCCATACTGCCAAAATCTGTGTGTGGACTCTGATGGAAATTCGAGACTAAGAGCTCAACTTTTGCATAAGATGCATTTCAAGTACAAACAGAATGCAATAACTAGCATTGCTATTGTAGAAAGTGTCACAAGCCTGATTTAGCACAAATTCAGAGAGTCACATTTTTCTGTTACTCAAGGGAGAATGAAAAAATACTATGCAGAGCAACTTGTCACATTGAGCCCAGGGATCCCTCTCATGCTTACCACTGTGATATCCAAGCATTTTCCCTGTGAAGTTCAACAGAACAAAGGTCCAGCAGGATCTTCCATTACCTGTTGCTGGCTTTACAGCTGCTACAAACAGCAATCTGCTCACAGGGCAAACCTTTTTACCTTTTACCAAAAAGGAAGGTTTTATAGTGTGCCCCAACATCCTCACAATTTACGTTTCTGGTCAAACTGTTAAAAAGAAACCTCATTCAGGATGAGCTCCAAAGCTGGCTAGCTGATTTCAGCAGAAGCTGAGGAAGTTACTTCCCAAGTTCAGCTGCGTCCAAATTCATTAATGTTATTTGTTTAAAAAAACCCCAAACAAAACCAAGGGTGGAAGTATGCAATGTTGGTTGAATGGCTGACTATGTAGGATGAATGGATGTTTTCAAAGCAGAGCATTCACACAGCATACTATCCCAAAATAACTCTGTCTTTTCCACGTTGTTATCATTTTCCTCAGATAAATGAAGTCCCAGCTGATAATGTGTTCAGTCAGAAAGTTTATATTTTCAAGTTCTTGCTTAGCTTCTCAAGCCGTATTTTTGTAGCTTTACAGCAGACAAACAGCACACTTGTTTTACAGAACGACATAATAAGAGTAGTTGGAGCGATCCTGACCTGAAGGCCATCAAATACCAAGGAGATGGTGATCCATGTAACAGTTAACCTGAGTAGGTCTAGGCTTGTCTTGTGCTGCACTTCATGTACAGCATAACCTTCAGGCTTGTGCTGTGGGACACACAACTCATGGCCACAGGATAAGCTCAGCAGCTAGCTGTAACAGGGGAGCCTACAGGCAGCTCCCACTTGGCACCTGTGATTACACCTTCTACCTGTCCTTGCCTTTATCTAAAAAGCAGGAAGTTGTCATGCAAGCATCCTTGCTGTTTGACGGTAGAAGCAATGAATAGAGTTGTTTTCTTGTGAGAGAATCTCTAATAACTCAAATTACTGAAGCAGGGTAGCCCTTTCCAGGAACAGGGTCTGCACAGCGTGCTATGCATGAATCAGAGGATTGATCAATGCCACACAACTCTAGGTTCCCAGCACCTGAAGCAATGCAAGATTATCAACGCTATCCTCTTTTTTCATAGGGTTAGTGCTAACAAATAGCATTTGAGATGAAAGTTTACAGAGTCTGAATGCCTTTCTTATCGGGATTGTAACAGACCAGCACCTCCTGGTGCAAAATAGCAGTTAAACGCAAACTAAAGGCTCTGTATGTGCACCGAGATGTATTCAGTCTAGATGTCAGTGCTCAAGGCAATCATCGGTGAACCAAACTGTGGGCGTAATCTATTTTTTTTGAGGTAGAGACACAAAGAAGGAAGAATGACAATAGTATTCTATTCTGAATTTGCATAGCAATTTTGTAGTTGGCTACATGTAAGTAGGTGCTTGTTACCCGAATTTAGTTGCCTAAATAAAGTTATCTTCTTACACCCTGCAATACAACTAAAGGCTTAAGGCTTTTTGAGTCACATTAGCCTATAACACAAATACGACACAACCATATGCTTTACACAACCATGTTACACAATCATCTTAAATGCAGTACTTCAGCCCAGAAGACAAGGTACACGTTTAATCAATAACTAGCATCAGCACATTTTCTAAGAACCATCTTGCTTCATGTAACAGTGCTGTATATTAACATTCTAGAGAGAGCAGAACTACAGCCTCTAGAAGAATAGAAACGCCAGAATTAGAAACACTGGAAGGAAAGACAATAATTAATACTTTCCACTCAGATTCCTCCCTTAACAAGGGGTTGTAAGAGAACTACAGTGTCTACTAGCCATCGTTATTTGGTTCATTAAAAAGCTGGAAGCCTCTTTTTAAAAGAGCAAAGGCAAAAATAAACATAGAAGCAAACCAATTCTGGACAACAAAAATGTGGGTTTAGCTTAACTATACTGACCTCTCCCATTGCCACTTTTGCATCGAAAAGCAATGCTCAGAGCAGTTCAAAGGCAGTGTCAGCAGCCTGGCTAGGAGGACACGTTAATCACCGGAGAAGAGTACGCTACACCTGCACATTGACCCACAGCTACGACGCGTTTTTAATTCAAAGCAAGGAGGTTTTCACCTGTGAGACTCACACAAATATGCGTTCAATTAATGGGTACAGATAAGCAAATAGGTATACGCCAAAAATACGGAGCCCCTGCTACCGGGGGCCGACCCTCCACATTTTGCCTCCTCTAGAGGCGCCCGGCGCGCCCACCGGCCCCTTATCGCGGCGGCCCAGGGAGGGTCCGCCCCGCGGCGGCCGACGATAAGGCGGCCCCGCGCCGCCACCCACCACCCCACTAACTCACCCGCCCGCCGCCGAGCATGCACCGCCCGCCGGTACTGCTGCCACCCGCTTATACCGCTGCCGCCCGGCCTGGCGCTTCCGCTTCCGGCGGAGAGCTGCCGGCCGCTGGGCCGGCCCTGCGCGGGGCCTCTGGCTTTCCCAGTGTTGGGCAGCCCTCCGTCCCGGCCGTGCGAAGCGGCCGGTTTAAGCAGCGCGAGGTAGTCCCTTCCCAGGAAAAGGAAAACTAAAAATCCAGCGCTGAGAGTTTCTGCGGGGAGCGGCCCGCGGTGCGCGGGGCTTTTGCAGGGTCCCGCGCGGGGCCGCGGCGGCCTCGGCGCCGGCCTGCTCCCGGGTAACTCGTCGGGGTTGCCCTCTTTGTTTTTCTCTTGCTCTCCGTTCGGTTCCCGTGAGGGAACTCGAACCGCCCACGCGCTCCCATTCACAGCGGAGCGCTTAAGTGATAAATCCGATAGGTTGCACCGCAGCAACTACAAAACGCGAACCTAACAGACAAAGACAATGTGAAGTGCATGTATTTACGTAAAAGTCACCTTGTCTTCTGCTTGTCTTGGCCTCTTAAAGCTGTTTTTACTGGTAGGAAGACAGAATTGCCCGTTTTATTTGCAGCCCTAAATAATAGGAATCCCAGGAAAGTGCAAAGCCAGTTAGGCTCATTTTGTGGTGAAAGGTGCAGAGAGACAGAGAGGTGGCACTTCCCAGAGGACTAAGGCTCCTGTTGTTGCAGGTGCACAAGAATGCATTTCCTTGTTTGTCCAAGCAGACTGAAAGTAAGATTAAAGCAGCCTGATTGTAGCAGAGTGCTCGCTTCTGGGCACATAGAATTGTTTGGCTTGGAAGGGACCTTACAGATCACCTCATTCCACCCACCCTGCCGTGGGGGGACAGGGACACCTTCCGCTAGACCAGGTTGCTCAAAGCCCCATCCAGCCTGGCCTTGAACACTTCCAGGGAGGGGAAGATCCAACCTTCAACAGGAGCAGACTTTGGCCTGTGGCTGAGAGTGGAGCATACACCTGATCTTATCACAACTAAAGAAAACTATAACCGATTTTGATTTTTACCCCAGGCTTCCCCTTTAACGAGCAATTCATAACATTCAGAATTTGAAAACAGTAAATTAGATCAGAAATAAGGCAATATGTATATCCAGCAGGGCTTTGAACAGGCTGATGTTTATTTCTGGAAAGATTATTCTGCTGCAGATTCTCTTTTTGCTGTTCTAACTTGAACTGCTTGGGAGGTTTAAAGGCACAAAGGTTAATTTATCTCTTGGGCATTCACGTGACAGGAATTTTCTGTTGTGCAGCCTGTTGTGACAAAACACAGGAAAGTGGAAAGAGAGTGCAAGGACGAGACAAGACAATTAAAAGTAACAGAGGAAATAGAAAACTGAGAAGAAGAAAGAATAAAGGGGGAGGAAACACTGCTGGGTTTGATTTATTTTTATGGAGACCATGCCAATCACAAATCTATTTGAAAACCCACAGTCTTAATGCCGTAGAAGATGCCTGAATTATATTAACATAATGTATGAAAACTTCAACAAACCTCAGCCTCCCATAATGTNGTTGTGACAAAACACAGGAAAGTGGAAAGAGAGTGCAAGGACGAGACAAGACAATTAAAAGTAACAGAGGAAATAGAAAACTGAGAAGAAGAAAGAATAAAGGGGGAGGAAACACTGCTGGGTTTGATTTATTTTTATGGAGACCATGCCAATCACAAATCTATTTGAAAACCCACAGTCTTAATGCCGTAGAAGATGCCTGAATTATATTAACATCATGTATGAAAACTTTAACAAACCTCAGCCTCCCATAAATAGAGAGAAAAGGTAAGGAAGACTAAAACATTGTGTCATCAAAAGGCAGTGATTACCCAAATATACAGTCATAAAATTTGTTAATTAAAAAAAATATATGAGAAGGAAGAGGTAATGCAAGACATTTTGATCTAGAAATACAGTCTTCACTTGAGCAAAACAAGGAAAGCAAATATGTGCATTGTATATTTAATTATATGTAATTGTTTTCATTAAAACTATTGTGCACCAGCTGCTTGTGCATAAATGCCCCACAGCTTGGGAACATGTCAGTTGGCTTTTTAGCTGACTTTTTGCATATATTCAACTAAAATGTCCCCACGTGGCCAGCATTTTACTCTTACTGTGTCCCTGATGGTACCAGGTGTAACTTCAGGATGCAGCGGTCTTTCTGCCCGTGCAGAGCTCAGCTCTACAGAACACGCGTGATGGCATCCTAATGTGCTGGCTTTAGAGGGCATGCATGGGTCATCTCTGCCCTAGAACTGACGTGTACGTGGTCAGGGGGCATGCCCAGTATACCCAGTTGCCCAAGCCCAGTTCACACTACTCTTCTAAGTTCACCTTACTCCAGAGTCCTGGATACACTTACATAACATCCTCAAACTCTCTTCTGACAAAATGCATGGAAACCCAAATGTGTGGTAGGGTTCTGAAATAGGACCCATTTCTTTGCCTTCGTGCTTACGCACAGCGGAGGTTTTGTTTTTCACATCAGGGACCTGTTCCCAACCAGGATATATGGGAGATACCGTGATCAAAATGATACATGAAAAATCTGGAGTGGCTACCAATTTGGAAATCTTTGGGTAGTTTCAGTGCTCTGGCGCTGCAGGGCTAGCCAGATCCTCTTTGTTAACACTTAAACTACTTACCGTGGCCACAGCTGTATGGATGGGTGCAAAGAGGCCAAGACCGGGGGTTCTGATGCTCCATGCTAATCAGGTACAAGCTGATCCTGTCTGGCAGCTATTTTAGCAGAAGACTACACCACAGCTAATCCGCTGTGCGAAGAACAGAGCGTGGAGAAGCAAAGTGTGGAGAGAACTCTGTCCTTCCAGCACCCGCTTGGGTAGACACGCCCTTTCTTGGAGACTGGGGGAGGGTTAATCTAAGTAGTATCTTACATCTAAGGATTGAAAAAGGCTACAGAAACACATCTGCTCACTGAACAAGGAGCGACTCTGACAATTTATCACTCCAAAACCTCCAGAAACCGATGTTTGGAAAGACTAGCTCAGAAACTAATCAAAAATAATGAGCCTGTGGACATATGAATGGAAATGCAATGCTTAAGGCACAAACCCGGAACAAACTGCATTGCGGTAGCTATGCAAAATGGGTATATTATGCATCTGAAGGTGTGAGAAATGAGCATAACAAGCTTTAAAGGAGTCAGAAACCATGAGAAAGCCATTACTGCTTTGTCCATTGCTAAACATGCCAGAGTTGCAGTAAGCCTACATTGTTCTAGAGGGTTTAATTAGGACTGCCTGACCTTTTGGGGTTCACCTGTTCACAGGTTCATGGCCCAAACCGATGGGTAGGTGTATACATGTCTCAATTTATAGATCGCAGTTTTCATCACAGCACTGATGTTAAGAAATTAACAAACTTCTTTCTGTAAAAGATTAAGCATGCTATAACAATAGAAACAGCAGCAGATAAAAGTATTTGCATTAAGGTGAGTGCAGTTATTTTTCTGAGTACACACATACATGTTATTTTGCTTTTATTATTTAAGGAGTAATTTCATGTGATACCGAAACCGGTCATCTCTTGGGTGAATCACCACATGGGTACGGTCACCCAGCAACACTACAGTAGATTATAAACATTTAAAGTTTGTTAATTCTTTGTGGTTTCCCCCTCATTATAATTCTTAATCATGTTTTAACTGGTATAAGAAACACAACTGAAAACTGCAAAACAGATAAGTAAAAATCAGTTGGTAAACAAATTTATCACTTTTGACTAAAGCAAGTGGTTTTGTCATTGATATGTCCTTGATGACCTTTAGTATTCATTATTTTATAAAACTTTTATATTTAAATTCAGAGTTTGGTCCTCAAAAAGTACCTCAGTCTTAGACCCTAACACAATGCTTACAAGGCTAAACGTCCCTCAGAGCAGCTTCACCCAGGAATGAGCCAAAAACCCCTAAAGTGAATTTTTTATCTTCCGAGAGTTTCCATCCTACCCCTGAAGCTCAGATTTAATTTAGTTTTCAGCTTTTTTTGCTGGCTTGGTTCAGTCTTCTCATTGGTGGAGAAGAACCAAAGCCTTGGGAATTAGTATCAGGTTGAGGAGGCAGGGTAAGGATTTGACCCCACACCTATACGACACTCTGAACGCATACTGCTTTGTTAATCGAAGGTCTGATTTTATCGATACTGAAGTCAACGGCTAGCTCCCACTCACCTAAATGACGTCAGTCACCTTTTATTCTCCCTCAAAATCCTGTGTACTCCCTGCCTCTTTGATTACTTCTAATAATTATAGCTTTCTTACATTAAGGGATTAAAAAAGGAACTTATTCTTGCAATAAGCCACCTGAATCATCACCCCATTAATTGTTTACAACCATCACGCTGGGTATTTCCACGGCACCTCCCAGGCCACTACCCAGAGAATTATCTCCATTTATTCAAATTCTTTCGCTGCTTTCAACAGTCCCGCGCGGTGTCTCCGTTTAGATAAGGCGGCGGGAGCCCGCTATCGAGCAGCCCGCCAGCCACCGGGGCAAATCTGCCAACTCATGCTGCCCTTGCAAGGGGCCGCCCTGGCACCGGCGGGCAGGGAGGGGCTGCGCTGGCGGCGGCCGCCCCCCGCCTTCCGCGGCGGCGTCTCCTCGCGAGATCGGGGCGGGTATAAAGGGGGCGGCGCGGCAACCACTGCCGCAGTTCGGGCTTTGCTGCTGCTGCGAGGCTGTGGTGCGGCGCTCTTTGTGTAAGTGCGGAGGGGGGCGGGGAGGGTCGGGCTGCGCGCTTGCGGGGGCGGCGGAGTTCGTTTGGGGTTTTGCACAGCGCGTTTTTCTTTGGGTTTTTTTGATTTTAATTTTTTCCTCCACACACACTCTGCGCGGATGGGGTCTTGAGCGAAGCGTGCAGGGCGAGCTCTCTGCATCCCCCCCTACGGAGCGCTCTGCTGCTTTCTTCCCGTGTTTAGGTTACCCCCCCTTTTTTGGGGGCGGGGGGGCGGAACGCTTTCCTACGTGCCGGCCCCTACTGCTCTCCCCGTTGTGCTGTACGGGGAGGAGCCGCGGGGCGATCCCCGAGGCGGGAGCTCGCAGCCAGGCCGCGGCGTGCCTGCCGGGAGCGGGGCGGTGTCGTCCCGCCCCCAGCAACCCCCGCTCTGCCGGGCTGGAGGCTTCGGCTCCGCGGTGGGCGAGCGGCGAGCGCGTCGGCATCTCGCTTCCAAGGCTTAAGAACAAAAAAAAAAAATCCAGGGTTCGGGGCTTGGTGGGGGCGGGCAAGGGGCCCGGCGTCCCCTGTCGCGGAGCAGTGGAGCTGCGCAGGTGAGTGCTTTGACGTCGCTTCGGAGCTTTTTCGGCAAAGCGAGTTTCGTGGTCTGTGTGTGTGGCTGCGGTGTGCTCGAGCCGAGATCTGTGGCAATATCGCTCTCTTTCTGACCGCAGCTCAGTAGCTTAACCGCATTTTTGAGACGGGTCCGAAGGTACCAAAGTCGAAGGCTGCTGATGTGTTGTGAAACGGCCTTTTGCTTTTGTTCAAGGTATCCTAAGGGTATGAATTACTAGTTCAGAGTGCAGGCCTGGCTTACTATAATTGCAGTTTGAAGGTAATTGAGGCCATGTGTGGCTATGAGCAACTGAAAGATACTCTGACCTGATTCAAGTGTGCGTGATTTGCATCCTCTGTTCTCCTTTCCTCTAGAATGAAAGGAGGTGAGGTACTGAGCCTGTGCTCTGTTCCTTGGGGGTTAGGAAGTGCTGTGGCTAAAATCCAAGCACAAAATGAGAGAACACATGCTGACCCTGCATGGGAAGGCTGATGTGTTGGTAGGTGCTCTGAGGAAAAGGAAAGCAGGTGGTTCTCTTGCAGTACGAGGCAACTAAACCTCCTGCCAATGATTAAGACTTTCATTTTACTGAAAAAGGGGGCAATAATCTGTAGTTTAGAAAGGGGAAGTATCAAAGAGCAGGCTGACAGCTTTTATTTGACATTGAATACCTAGTAAAATACTCCAGGGAATTGCTGCAGGAACAAATGGAGGAGGGTTGGCATAGTACTGAGCAGAAGGATGACCTTGAACTTGAGTAATGGAAAATAATGTAATTCAGTCACAAAACATGGGGTCGTGCACTCCAGACAAAACAGCTATTGCTTATAAGGTAAAACTCACCAGTTGGAGGCATCTTAAACAAATGTTGTGCAGTGGCTGTCCCCCATCCCTCTTGCAGAACTGCAGTTTCAGAACTGCACCTGCATTCATGGCTACACATGATGCTTGGCAGAGGGGTGTCTTCCTGCTAGACTGTTTCAATACAGTCCTACGAGTACTCTGCGGTTCTGGCCAGCTTCATTCAGAAGGCTCACTCTCAGTCTACTGCACTTGGAGACTAAACCCTTCGATGAATGTGGGGATAAAGAGCTTTGTTGCAGAAAGCAGTTAGAAACACTGAACAGGTTGGCACTTTTCAAAATGACAACTGAGGGGTAGATGATTGCTGCCTATATACTGTCAGGGTATGCAAGAGAAACTGTCAAAGGTGAAACTCTTACTGAAAAGACTCGAAACTGATCAGTTTAAACTTGGATTAAAGGCTAAAGGTTTATGACTTCTGGGCTAGCTCTCCAGGAAGAAAGTGGCTGGCAGGGGGGAAGGAGCCAAGAAATTAGGTGCTCTCAGCCTTTTTAAGAATGGACTTAGTGCCTTGCAGGCAGGACTCGAAGAATCCTTGAATCTCAACTTTCCTTAGCAACGTGAGGTTCATGCTGGGCCTTTCAGAGTTTTTCTTATCTTCAAGGCAGCTAGTGCTTGTAGCAGTGCATAGAAGGACTTGAGTGAAATCACTTTTAAGAAGATTGAGTTGAAGAAACAAGGTTCATAGTTACCTACTCAAAAGATTATGCTCTGGAAGTAACTGGAATTGTGAAGTGACACACTGCATTCCCAGGTAAGCAAAAATACTGTACAGGGCGTATTACAAATGACAACTTTCCAGGGCAGGCAGCCAGAAGTATACTTGTCCTTGTGTACCCTATTGCTTTTTTTCAGTAGACTTTCTGGCAAACAACCTGGCAGTACAGGTTTAAGACTTGGTGAAATTTTAATTACTGATACAGAATGTGGTATCATTGTATACTGTGAGTCTTTCTAGCTAGAAATAAAAAGAAGTTTAGTTGTTTGAAAGGCTGAAGTGTAGTTATGCAGAGCAGTGTTCTCTGGGGATTAACAAAAGTTCTTTTCTTCTGGAATCAACAGGAACATAAAGTTTTGAGGTCTTAGATTCTCTTGTAAACTTGAACAAGGGTTTCTTCATCAAAAGTTCTAAGACCTGGACTTTCTAACTCATCTACCAAGTGGAACTGGAAGGCTTACTGAATACTGCTAAAACTTCAGAAGGTTATCCTCTTTCCAGAGCATGAGGAGCTGTTGCTGGTCAAAGATAACCATTACTGTGTCTTTAGGAGACTGATGAGCCACAGATCTTGAAGTGCTAGTGATCTATGTGGGGGCTTGGTCTGGATATCTAGGCTGTGATTATTGAGCTGCATCTTGCTGTGTTGCTTCTTCAGGAAATAACACTAGTGTTTTGACTGGACTACCCAGGTGACAAAGCTAAAACTAATTTCATTCTTAAGCCTTGTGCTGCAAAATAAATTGTCTTTGGCTTTCAATCTAAATTGATAAGATGCTTTGAATAAATGCTTACTTCTGGGTGCAAATGTACTATTATCTAAACTGCGTTGTTGTTAACTCTTACCTAGATTAAATCAAGATGTCTTCAGGAAATGCTTTCATTGGAAAACCAGCCCCTGACTTTAGTGCCACGGCTGTAATGCCAGATGGACAATTCAAAGACGTCAAGCTCTCTGACTATAAAGGTAAGCTTATGTGCTTCTCTAATTACACAGATGTAATCTGGCCATATGCAGGAGCTGAGGGCATCTAACGATACATCTTTGATTTGGTTTTGAAGCAGTAGTGACCACTTGGCAGGTGACTGAAGTACACAACTTGTGCTGTGGCTCCGAGTGATGGCTGGAGTATGCTTGGGAAGCAGTTGTCATTAAGCAGCATGGCGGAATGTCCCAGCTATGATAATTGCTGCTAATTGGCATAAAACTCCTCTAAACTGTAATCTTGGATCAGGCTTATTTGTGCTCTGTATCACACTATGAGACTATAACATCTCCAAAGTAGTATGTGGAACAGCAACTCTTGTCTTGTAGGTTTTCTGCCAGTGGAAAGTAGATTCTTTCTTCTGACTGATGAAGCTCCTTTCTCTAGAGTACTGGCAAAATGTTTACCTTACCAAAAAAGCTTACTGAAACAAAGAGAGAGCCTGAAGTATTAAAGTACTAGTGAGGATGGGTTTAGAAAGAGACATTTCTAACAGGATGCTGTTGCCCTCAGGCTGCATGAAGGCAGTGAGTAGCTATAGATCAGTCAGCCACTCAATTAAAGTGTCTCCTTGGCTTGTAGCCTCTCAGACATGTGGCACTTCTGCACTGTTAGGAGTCAACAATAAGGCCTTCTGGGGTAGGTACTATGTGTACTCTGGGCAGACCTATGGGAGTAGACCCAGGAGACAGGCATTCCATGTCAAATTTGACAAGTCTGGTTTTGGAGGCTTGGGTTGGGTAGGGTTCTTTGTTACTAGGTGTAGAGTGGCCTTGAAGAGTGGTGTCTATGGTATTTGGCTGAAATTTAAATCCCCTAGGTGCTTTATGTGCTTGCCACGTATATAGCATGCCTTAAAATAGAGGCATTTGTAGTTTGCCATTTAATCTTTAAAGGTAATGTTGCATCATGTTCTTTATCAGTGGTTGATAGTGAATATGACAACTCTTCCAAAGGTAAGAGAGATTAACTGGTTATATTGCTCTCCTAGGAAAATATGTTGTGTTCTTCTTCTACCCCCTGGACTTCACTTTTGTCTGTCCAACTGAAATTATTGCATACAGTGACAGGGCTGATGAATTCAAGAAAATTAACTGTGAAGTAATTGGAGCTTCTGTTGACTCTCACTTTTGTCACCTTGCCTGGTAAGAATCAGTTTTGAACCTAATAGAATGTTCTGTCTGGTTGCAGTTCTTGCAGGAACTGAATACTGAATGTATTCCACATATTCCAAATAGTATCAAATAAAGGCACTTGGGAAGTATTAGTAGTGCCAGGTGCTTCTGCACAGAACTGAGCATACTGTTCAGTTCTTCTGTTGCCTTACGGCAGTCTGAGTATGATTTTGCAGAAAGGATTACCTTCTGTTGTACCTTATACTTTATTCTGAACTGTCTATATCGTTAACTTTTAAACTTCCTCCTTCTAGGATCAACACTCCTAAGAAACAAGGTGGTTTGGGTACTATGAAAATCCCATTGATTTCTGACACAAAACGTGTCATTGCCAAAGAATATGGAGTACTTAAAGAGGATGAAGGCATTGCATACAGGTAATACGCAAGAAAGTAAACTTGCTGTGAAAGTCTTCTGTTGCAATACATGGAGCATGTCAGATGAACCCAGAGCATGTATGTACTTGAACACCTGCAGCAAGCTGAAGCTATTAGCTATTCTAGATGTAAACTGCTTCAAGCTATCAAACAGCCCTACAAGGGGAGATGCTACTTGCTTCTCCTTAGTGTTTAGACTTGTCATGGTTTGGGTAAGCTAGATAAATGCTTGCTGCTTCCCTTTGATTACCAGTCAGCACCGTGCAGGAGTGTCAATCAGGTGAGCTTCTGCAAACACTGGTAATGCAAGACCTACATAGTCATGAAAGTGATCATGGGTATTTAGTCTAGTGAATAAAGCACAGATTAATTAAAACCCAAGCCTTATATTTTAGTTGGGAGCTGAATTTCTGCTAACTCTTAACATGGCTTTAGAGGGCTAACTGATGAGCCATTGCTGGGTTGGGTTTCTTGAGAACGGTGTGTAGTTTTTCTTTGAATGTGAGAATGCCTCTACTTCAGTTTGCTTTTCCCTTGGGCTTCTATTCCATTTTGT
Organism: Steatornis caripensis; assembly: GCA_013398225.1. Taxonomy (NCBI): domain Eukaryota; kingdom Metazoa; phylum Chordata; class Aves; order Caprimulgiformes; family Steatornithidae; genus Steatornis; species Steatornis caripensis. Next base: position 443,704 of record VZSC01001606.1, on the reverse strand, counting down.
TTTTCCACTGGTATCTTCCTTAAAAAGGAAGTGTTGCTTTCCTGCATTTAGTGTTTTGACTTTCCTCCTGTCCTTCCTAGTTCCTGCTGAATGTTAGGCTTTCACCTGCCAATGTTTCAGTGCTAGGCACGTGCCAAAAGTATTAGGTTTTTAGGAAGAGGTCAGTAATACTAGATGACACAACTTACTGCTATAATAGAATACTGAACTTGATTTTTTTGAAACTGACTTCAGTCTAATCAGTCTTTCAAAAGCTGTGTTTAAATTTAGGACTGTTTGTTTGGTTTTTTAGGGGTCTGTTCATAATCGATGAGAAGGGGATCTTGAGGCAGATAACAATCAATGATCTTCCTGTTGGCCGTTCTGTTGATGAAACCCTCAGACTTGTCCAGGCCTTCCAGTTTACAGATAAACATGGAGAAGGTAAGAGTTCTTCCTCTTTATAATCTTAAATGTTTTTTTCTAGAGAACAGTATTAACCAGGCAGGTTAACTTTAAGGTTTACTGAAAGGTACTAAGTACATGTAGCAGTTGGTGCACACTAAGTAATTGTGCATCTTGAAATGTGGCTGGTTCTGTAAAGCTATTTGTTGAAGGACACATTAGTGCTGTATTTATCCTATTCCAGTTCATGGTCAATTGAGTACTTGCTAATGTTGAAATATCAGTTAAATCAATTTGGTGCTGGATGTCTTGTCAAGCACATAGCAGTTGTCTCTTTCAATTACACACAGAAAATACTTGAGATTGAAGTGAAGAACATGTAATAACTTAGCCTGCAAGGGTGAACATAACATTTGGTAGGTTGAGACCATGAGTACTAATGCAAAGTATTACGTAGTCTGTTAGACAAAGCATTTAAATTCCCAGAAAGACTGCTGATCTCTGTCTGTGTGTAGTGGGGGGGGAAAATGGATGAGAGTCCCTGCCCATAGCCCAAGAGTAAGGTGCTTGAGGCTGGCAGCTTTTATCCAGGAATTAAAAAAAAAAAAAAAAAAAAAAAACAAAACCAAAAAGACACTGCAGATTAAAGGTTTCAACCAGGTTATAGAAACTCAAAATTGTAATGTAGGTATTAGTAGTCTTCAGCTGTCATTAACTAATGACATGTGGTGCTGCTGGTAATACTTAAATTGCTTCAGAACTGTAAATCAATGGCAGATTTTATTAAAACGAGCTGCTACTGGCTGTGCTAGAGCCTGAAGAGAGTCAGTGTTTCAGAACTTGTACGCTGTCCTCTGTCAGCGCAGGAGACATCCCCAGTTATTTGATGGAGCAGTCACATGTCATGCAAATGAAGCATTTTGGTGTTTACTAAGCCCTGGAGTAGCTGAAAGCTTTTTCTCCAGAACTAGGACTACAGTCACATCTAAACCAGGATAGACCAGAATAAGGGGTGTAGCAGCACTCAGAAGCCAAGAATGCTATACCTAAAACTGCCAGTCTTGTGTGGAGCATGCATTAAGCCTTGCATGACTGTACATAAGGAAGACTGTGTCCAAAAATGCTGCTCAGGAGTCACTGCAATTCTGAGGCCATGCAACCTCTGCATCTTGGTTGCCTTTTGATAGCCATGTAGAGGAACTAGAGGCAGTTTTAACTCTTCTTCCCCCTCCCCATTAAACTGGAGAATGGGGCTAGGGTTGACTTAAGGAGAATATAGACTTGACTGGATCCAAGGACATAAGTGTACTGTAATCGTTGCAAAGCCTTCTTACTCGGGCTGCTGGAGTTGGTGTTACCTTGCTGTCAAGCTTCTGTGAAGCTTTTAAGGAGTGTGGGAAGGGATGTGTGTGAGAAGGGCCCACTGTTCCATGGGCAACCACCAGTTCTTGGGTGCTACTACCTAGTGAACAGATGGAAATGAGTAAAATTAACTGAATGTAATGCACCTTCTGTATGTTTCGAAAATGCATGCATGTTTTGAATTGCTAGTTTGCTTTAATGTTGTGTAAAACATGTTCTGCAGGAGCAGCTGGTATGACTTAAACATTCTTATCATTTCAGTGTGCCCAGCTGGCTGGAAGCCTGGCAGTGACACAATCAAGCCTGATGTTCACAAAAGTAAAGAGTATTTCTCCAAGCAGAAATAAACTTTCAGTCTGAGTGGAAACTAGTATGCCTTACATAAAGAGCAAGCATCAGTTACTGAACATTGGCTGAGTCATTGCATCTGAGTCAAGGGATCATGCTATAGATGTAAACAGTAACTTTTTTACTTGAAGGAAAGTTTGTCCTGTTGACACTACCTTCATAGAAAATATTAATGATCAATATCTGTACATCAAGCCCTGTTGACATTAGTGGACAATGCAGTATATGTGGTTAGCCATGTGTTGCATATAGAGCAGTGGTATCCTTTTGTAACTCTATTAAACTTGTGGAAAGAGCATACTGTCTACTGTTCTTATGTATAGTCATCAGGAGACCTGAAAGCAGTGCAGGCTGCATTCCTGAAACCTGTGTACTGCTCTAGACACTCAATTCCTAAAGGCCTTTTACAGCTTTATTATAACACTCAGTTTTCATGTTGCAGTATAAAGTACTCTTTACACATTGACTTTGCTGCTAGGTAGAGGAACATGGTTTGATACCCATCTGTCAGACTTAAGCAACACTACAGTGCCCAGAGCATGAAGCATAAATGTGACTGACAAAGGCTTGGGCATATTTTCATGTGCTGTGTCAATTTAATCATTTGTGCATCTGCTTTGGTCAAAACTATGATTGTTTACGCTAAACTTCTGGGAATCCAATGTTCAGTTTGAACTCTGTCTGTACAGGAGTGGAAGACTGGGCTTTCTGGCAAGCACATTCCTTGAATACACAACATTCATCCATAGCCTCTCCCACAACATGGAATGGGAGTGAGAATATGCCAGTTATCCATTAGCTTGTAGTCATATGATTAAAAGAGTGGCATTATAAAATGTGCTACTCAGATGTGCTCAGCCTTGTTTTTAATCTTTGCATTTCAAATGATTATGTGCATACTGTGTAACTCAAAGCACATGACTATGGCCTTAAGTTACACTAAAGCTGTGTCTACTGTGTAGCTTCATAGTTAAAGGTGGCTTGTAAGAGTCCTGAACTTCAGAGCCGAGTGTTTGGGTAAGGAGCTGTTGCCTAGCAATTAAGTTAGAACCCTGTGCTCTTTATGTATCTGTAAGGATTAAACTCTTAAATGCTAAGACCTTGCATCTAGCTTCATCTCAAGTAGTAAACAAGTTCTGTCCTGCTTAAAATGAGCAGTAACAAAGTTGAGGCCCAGGGCTACTTAACATGAGTCAGAAGTGAAAGTTGCATGCCTTGAGTAGTAAACTTGTGCAGCTGGAAAAAAACAGACTTACTGCAGAAGCCTGACTACCCAACACTGCACTAAATACTAAAATAGCTAATTCCCTGGGTCTTGCTTAAGTGCAAGAAATTATCCTGAGATAAATACCAAGCATCATTTTCATCTAAAATGAAAACTATTCTCCTCAAGATAACAAATGAGGCTAAGAGCCTAGGCTAGCATTGAGAAGTAACAGGAGCATCTATAGATATATAGGATATGGTTCATGGTAAGTGAATGAATATGAATCAGTATGGCTGAGCACAAAGTTATCTTTATCAAACTTCCCAAAGTCAGGGCTAATCTAGATACAACTAAGGTAAGTTTCACTTACTAGACTTGACATGTTACCAAAATGATGACAGCAGTTCTCTGGAGGGAACAGTATTAGCATGGTCTAGTCCTGGGGCATGGGGATGTGTATCCGGATGTAACTGAAGTGGCTTCTGCTCCTATTCAGAAGTAGGATTGCACCCATTTGGACTGGGCTCTTACATCTTAACGCTACGTGCAGTCCTGCTGGCGCTGACGGTGTGGCAAATGGGCCTGCGCTGTGCCCAGATGGAGGGCGTTTACATTGCACTAATGATCATGTTTGGCCCCTTGCCATAACAAACTGCCTTCCTCAAATCCTTCAAGTGTATTTGCTGTTCAAATGTAAATAAATAAAAAAAAAGGCATTTAAAAGGAACAGACTTCCTAGCTGCTGCCTTTGCTTGCCCCTTGTCTGTTGTAGGGGAGAAGGGGGTTCTTTCACGTTCTGGTCTCAGAGCTCCCTCCCAGAAGGCGGAGGGAGACTTCGTGCGCGCATCCCCGGCCCTCGGAGGGGGAGGCCCGCAGCCCGCCGTTGCTCGGGGACGCGGCCTGGCCTCGCCCTCACACCACGGAGCCGCCGCGCCGCTCGCGCCCTTCTAACGGCTGCCGCTGCCCCTGCCCCCGCCGGCGCGCGCGGAGGC
>VZSC01001606.1:426009-438227 GCA_013398225.1 Steatornis caripensis | reverse complement strand
GGGGGCGGCTGCCGCTGCCGGGAGACTCGGTGAGGGGCTGAGAGGTGCCCTGGTGGGGGATCTGCGTTGCAGGAACGTCCCGTAAAAATATCTGTTGCCTTAACTTCTTTAGCGAGCTCCTCTGGCGTTACGTGCTCCGTTCGGTACGCTGCTTCCTTTGCGTGCCGCTCGCGTAGAGGCTCGAGTTCTGACAGGCAGATTTTGTTGCCCGTGGGCGTTCACCCTCACTGCTAACACGGCTGTCTTCACTTCGGCTTTTAGTGATGCCTAATGCTGTCCAACATCATACTTTTAATACCTCCCACCTTTTAAACGTCCCAATAACGGTAGTTGTGTTCATTTTCCTATTCTGAAAAGTGATTAATCTCTATAGCTACCTAAGTAGCTATTAATTAAAAAAAAAATCTGCGATGGAGAAAAACTTTCAGTTTATCATTGCGTTGGTCTGCTGCTGTCCGCTTGGTACACTGAGAGACTGCTAACGGTACGCGTTTAAACATCATACTCACTGGGGAAGGATGACAGCGTGGAAATTCAAAGCAGCTGAGAAACAAGGTACCCGTGGGTTAGGAACTGTATTATGTTTGCACCAAATGATCGACTGTGGGAATTTATGCAATGGAACCATTTTCTTTTTTATTCTTCAGCCACGAGGCATTTGTGGGAGCATTTGCCACGCTGTCGTTTCAATGTTTCTGAGAGTGTAACACATGAAATGGGTAACACACAAAACTTCAAATCAAGGAGTCTGGGTTTATTTCTTTGCTTAAACTCAATATTGATTCAGATGCAGCTTGGAATTCCCATTAGGTGTTCTGGGGCTTACACCCCATTCCTAGTATTGTGACATCTTAGACTGGTATAATTTTTATGACATTCAAATAACTATAATCATTTATTGAAAAACTTTTTTTTGTGTACTAAGATGCATATTGTATTTTCATTTCAGTTACGAAGTGGTTTTGCTTTCATGATCAATGGGTGCCATATTTCCCAGTGAGGGAAAAATACATCAGCGATTCTTAGTTTTGGTGATGAGACTGATAGCTGTTGCAGTATCATGTACCGCTTGGTGGGATTTTCCTTGAAGGTGCATGCAGCAGATGCTATTTAGAAAGGACAGAATCTTTAATGTGATGTTTGCTTTTTTTAATGTGTGAGTGATTGCACATCTCTATTTCTAGTTTGGTCTTATAAAAATAACCTTGTATTCATTAATTTCTTTAGAATATCTTACTCAGAATAGTCAGGTGAAGGGAAACTGAAATACATCTTACTATGTCTCTTTTCCATTTCTCTATTTCTAGCTGATTGCTATGATTACTGGGGGTTTGTATAACTGGCTTGCTGCTTCACAAAAGAACAAGCATAGGAAGTTTCAGTCTTAAGATAATCCCTGAAAAATCATTTGGATCAGTTTAAATACCTGTATGTATCTTTTACAGATTTATACAGAAATTTATGATACTGCATTCCTCTCAAAAGCAAGGTGTTAATGGAAGCAAATGTCCTAGCAGTCATCTACTGACAATCTGATAATGAAATTTGCTGTATTTTAATATATATTCTTGTTTTTGAGGGCTGGACTACACAGCACCAGGTGTTTACACTGGTAAGCAGCTATCGTAGATGTAACTATATAAGTATATCTGGGATTTTGTCTGTTTGGTGAGATCTGTAAAAGTATATATAATTAAATATTATTTCAAAATTGTATGCAACAGTAGTTAACAAGAGCAAACTCTTCTAAGTCTTTGAAACTGAACTTTTAACAGCTGTGGCGGAGTAGTCCTGACATCACCTCTCGGGTGGTGTGATCTTGCCCTCAAAATAAGTGGCAAAGGTCCTGTTCACTGCAGTTTTACAGACAATGGCTTTACGTACCGGTTTGTCTGATCTTACTGAAGACTGAGTAAATGTGGAAGGGAATTAATCTCTACACGTTGTGTTTGTCATATATTACCTAAGATTAAGTGATAGATATCTGGAAGTTTTCAAAGAGAATAGTATTTGTGCAAGAGCATCAACAGGATTTTGTGTGTGTGTACTACGAAACAGTGCATCAGACTTAAATTCTATACGTTATATGTTCTATTCTATATGTTATATGTTCTATTCTATACAATACATAGAATGTGATTTTTTTATATTTGACATACAGAACCTAACCCTTTCTAATTTTGTACGTCTTATGTTATTTCAAAATTAACAATTGCATATTTGTTTTTAAATGTTTATAAGAAAAAAATGGTTAGTAATGTTTAAAGAATTAATACTTTGTTACAAAATGAGTATCCTACTGGTCTTGAAAAATACTCTAAAAAGTTACTAAATTTAAAAAGAGCTATTTTCTTAACAAATGTTCCAGGTTTTTTATCAGGCCTTTGATGAATAGTTTATCGCATTGTCCTGCAAATCAATACAGTTCAAAGAACAAAAGCAGGTAGTTTACATCTCACAGGTATTGCAAAATTATGCACTTTGGTTAGGAAAGTATGTTTACAAAAGCCCCATGACTGTACTTTTTGGTACAGTCATGTAAAAATTATGTTAAAATAATGGGGTTTATCATATGAATAGTTTGAAAAATATGACATATATCCTCTGAAGTTTTCAGTGGGTCTGATGTTCAGTTTTAAATGTCAGTCTGTGTAAATCCATATTCTGAAGTTATCTTGCTAGACAGAAGACTTAAAACAGAAATGTCACAGTTCTACTTTGCAAAGGGGGAAAGGTGGTTAGTGCAGAGGAGTGTTGTGAAGCCACAGGGTAGTTTGGTCTGTCCAGCATGTACTAGTAGGAATGCAGCGCATCTGGATATCAATTCAGAAAGTGTGTTAAAGCTGTCACTGTCTTTTTTTTTTAAATGCAAATTAATGGCACATACAAAAAGAACACTAAACGAGGAAATAAAATAGCAAGTTTCTTTTTGATCATTAACTTTTTAATATTACAGGAGACAAAAGAGTTAATTTGCCTTTAATCTACAGTCAGAAGTGATTTTACTTTGTCTGTCCACATGTCTGTGTTTGTATTGGGGCACTAGTCAGTGTCTTCACCTGTAGCATTGGTATAATTTAAGCACCTCGCAGAATATAGAGGTACGATATTACAGAATGGCTTTACAGGCAAAAGCCTCTGCAAATGGAACGACTGTGTAATCAATTAATCTGTGGTGCACACGCTTTTGTGGCTGCACACGCTTCTGTGGCTGCAGGAGAACAGGTTGCCATCGTGCTGCAAACTGTTTGCAGTGTTCCTGCACAACAATGTGCCTGTGGTTAAGCTCTTCTCACCACACCTAGTGATGATAGGTTTGGACTTTAACGTGAAACTTGGCTCTTTCACCTGAAACTTAAATCATTGTACATATTACGGGACACGTGTTTGAATTTAGAATGTTTTTGTGCAAGGTACCATTTGACCATATCTATATGAAGATATAAGAAGTCTTTAAGATTGCACTGTCCACTGAAACTGTGAGCCCAGTAGGTTTATGTTCCATTTTCTATAGCAACATATTTTTGAAGTATCATCTGCACTAACAAATGAGATTAATTTCCTTTATCAAGAGAGAAAAAAAGTCTTTAATTCAACTAACAAAACTTAATGTAATTTAAAATTAATGTATTTAATTGAATCCACTTTTCACAAAAAATAAGGTGAGTTTCTTTTTCTTTTTTTTGCTGTAATTTTTTATATTTTGGAGGAAGAGCCTGTTAAAAAAAAATTTAAGCAGCAGTGAATGTCTGGGGAAGACTAGTCAGAACAGTACTGAAAAAAAGGTTGTGACATGAAATTAAAACCTAAAACTAGCTAATACCTTTAAAAGGAGTAAGAGGTTTTATGCATTCGAGAAAAACTAATGATTCTGCATAAATTTAAGATTCTGTAGGGTATTTTTCAACCCAGAAATTCCCCCCACCTCTTTCTTTAATTTACTTACAGGAATTCTGCTATCCCATGCTTTGTTTTACATGAGGAAAAAACCCAGGGCAACTTAATGTAAAGGTGTGTGATTTCCAGAAACTTTGAGGACATAAAAAGATGAAATTCTCTTTTGAAATTTCCTTTAGGAAGTGTTTTTGGGAAAATAAAACATACGCAGTTATTAAAAATAAAATCGCTTGGTCACTGAATTATGTACAAACATCAACATCAAATAATACATTTCTAATTTTATGTTATAACTTTAATGGGAGTAATGTAATTTATTTTTTCCAGAAGTAGCCATTTCAAATACTTTTATATAGATAATAACATTTTGAAGATTGTGGTATATTATTGGAGAGATCTTAAATATTTCACTGAAGTGTCATATTGCTCCTTCTGTGATAATTAATTTTTTGTTACGTTTTCCACCATACTTCCCGTTATTGTATTTCAGTTATTAGGAAAAATAACCCCAATTTTTTTCATCTGAAGTGCTGTTTTTCTAAGTATTGTGAACATCTATCTGTTTTTCAGTCGCAGAGAGAAAAGCAAAGCACATTTGCGTTCCTTGGTTCTTTCTGTTTCCTTCTTGAAAACCCAGAAGGGAGGTGCTCTGGTTGCTTTCTGAAGCAAACATGATTGATGATCTGCCACGGGATATATGACATGAGAGGGAGTCAACTTAACAGCAAAAAAAGTCCCATGAATACATTTTTCTGTTTGGGTAGATGAATTTGTGTATGCTAAGGTTGTAGTGGTACAGCTGTCTCTCTGCTGCAGTAGATGGCAAAACCCACTTCCCCTTAGAGGAAGAACTTTGGAACTGTTGCTGTTAAAATCAGCATTCAAAGCTAACCTTTAAAATGTACTTTGTGCATGGGGGCTGAACAGAGTGCTGATGATCACAGTGGGGCTGATCAGTAGCTGCCTCTTCTTGTTTTTGGCAATATGGAAGTCTTTATGCAGAATTTTTATAATTTTTTTTTTAGTCAAATTCAAGTCATTGCATTTTCAGTAATTTAACCCATGTTAAATAGTAGCCACACCACCAATAATTCTGGTCACAAATAAAAGGCCATGTATACTTGGTGAATGAGTAAAATTATGCTTGTGACCCACAGGAGGCAATGTAGCCCTATTAAAACCCCCCCACACACTTAAAAAAAAAAACCAAACAGAAAAAAAACCCAGAGGAGTGTACCGCTCTCTTAAGGTTGGCTATTTTTGTCTGACACACCAGCGCTGATTTATACAGCAAACTATCTTTAGTCTTCTACAGTTTAAAGGAAGACAAGACTGTTATGAGCCATCCTTTTTATAGGAGAAGAAAATAAGACAATTATCAGGAATTAAGTTTGCCGAACTCTACTTATACCACTGAGATATAACTGATTTAACTGGTAGGGGAAAAAAAAAGTGTTTTTCCCTTTCTGAGCAATAATCCTGATTGCTGCTTGTCGCCAGATTAGATTGTGCTTTGTATTTAATTGGTATTTTCTGTCACATCTTTAATCTTAACAAAAATCTCAGTTATTTTAAGGTTCGTGAAGCAAAAAAAAAAAAAAAATTCAACTGAAGGAGAAGATGAATGATGTTATCTGCATGAAAACATTACACATTTGTTAATTCTCCGTATATTATTTTATTGACTTGAAATATACTGACTGTCTTGTTGCTAAAACTGAATTCAAATTTGAGTAGCTTTAAAATTTTTTTTACTGTTCAGCTCTTGAATACTCACCCTACTGGTTATATTGAGGAAAACATATACTTTAATAAATGTTTAAAAATGAGGATGTAGTGAAAAACGTACTTGTCTAAAAATGTAAAATGTGATACTTGAACTAGTAAATCTATCTAAGTATTTGCAGTTACTTGTTTGACATTTGCAAATGCCAAAAATGTCTTCACAATGCCTCGGGATGCAAGAATGATCCATTCCTCACCATGTCGAGTCTTGTCCCAAGAGATAAGTTAAACAGGTTCTCAAACTTCAATTTTGTAAGACCAAGACCATTATACTCCAACCAGCGAGGAAAGAATATTACTAGCTGCAGCTGTGGATCTCAGTGACTTGGCTAAGAGAAAGCCAGTAAGAACCAATCCCAGTCACTCCAAAGTCACTGTAGTAGGAATCGGTGTGTCATTAAATAGTTTTACTCACTCTGCCTGACATAACTATATTGCCAGAAGCAGAAAGAACACAGGTTTGCCCTTACTGTGACTCAGTATTCACTAATACGTTTTAACAAATAAGAATTCCAGTACTTACAGGTATTACTTTTAAGTTACTGAGGGAAAATCCCTCAAATATCAGTTATGTATTGCTTGACAACCTGAATTTTTGTTATGGCAAAGACAGAGGGAAAAATGAAAGTGCATTGTCTTGTGCGTGCTGTTAAATGATCTTGCTGAAATGACCCGGTAAAGATAAATATTCATTAGACTTACTCATAATGTGCTGTATGTTTTATTTTTTGATATCCCAGATGAGCCTGCCATAATAGTTTACTAACTTCTACTAAGGTAACTAACTTTCTTTTGTTTTCAGATACTGGATTTTGTGTCTCTTAGGTAGCTCACTATTTTCAGTGTGTTTAAAAACACAGCGATCAATTCTCGCTTTAATGTCGTTAGCTGTCCACAAGTTAATCATTGCATTGCTTAAGTAAAAATACTCAGTACTGAAGGTTACTTACAATTTTGTGTATTTTATTAACCAAAATACCATGTGAAGAGAAATAAATTACAAACATTGAAATGAAATGGCTATGGTGATCTGTTTAATAAATGAACTAAGTAAAAATATTAAACATTTATAAGAAAAAATCAACCCCAAATTAGCAAAATATTTTACTTTACATTGTAATGTAAAAAGATAAATCTGATTCCATTCTGTATTTATCCTTCTAAGAGAAGCAGTATTTTGTACACGTTACTAATATGAACCATTAACTTAAGTCCCTGTTAAATTACAGTTCAGCTGGAATATTCTGGAAGGACAACCAGTATTTCAACTAGAAAAATAGTTCTATAACAAAAGAACCAAATTTAAACAAATTTCATTATTTTGCTTAAATTAAAAATCACAAGACCACTATCACAGAGTAAGTCAGGTGTCTGCCTTGACGTGGTGAACAAAGCACAGAAACCAACAAAGACTGTTTTGTAACAGCAAATGCATTGAACAAACCCAGCGATCACATGCGCTCACTATTCTGTTCACAGGAAAACAAACTTGTTACACGGAATTTTGGTTATGCTTAGTTAGTATATAGACTATGAAAAACTGTATCGAGCAGTGACTTACTGTGAGGGTACTGTAGTGTTTTGGTCTCCAAAAGGTACAAAGAATCACAACATAAACCAAAAAGGGCTCAGTTCTGCAAAGTGAGTTTTGCATCATCATGTTGGTATCAAGGAAAGGGAAAAAGTGCTCAGCGATTTGCAGCATCACACTGCAGTCAAGTAACAAAACTCCCACAAAATATTATTCTAATTTATGATATTATTTTAATGAGGCCTGAGCCTCAAAGTGCTCTATGATAAATTAATTCCTGATTCCCAGTGCCATCTAACAGGACAGAGTAATCTAAAAAAAAAGTTAAGTTTCTGTGCGAAGATGTTTTATCCAGCAATGTAAGTAACATGAACATCATGAATATTTCCCCTCTTTTCTTCTCTGCTTGTTTGCCTGTGCATGTGATGATGCTTCATGCAATGGTTTTTACGTGTGTGCAGGTTTACGATCTCCCCCATATGGGAAGTTCAATAGGAAACTATGGTAGTAAAACTGTGGTGTGTGGGGTGTGTGCTGGCATGGCACTGAAAAATATTTTAAATTCAAACCTTATCTACCTTAGAAAAAGGTTGTGAGAACTGACTCATATTAAGATAACTGACTGAAAAAGTAAAAACCCCACTCACATAGACATTATTCAGCATATTTCCAAAGATTTTAGTCGGCTGTGCTATACAGTGGGTAAGTGCTTAAAATGGACGTAAAGACATCACCTGGTTCTGAGAAGCTGACACTGGCTGAAGAGGAAATGTATCGGACTCAAGCTGTGACCTTTGCACTGCCCCTTTCCCTTTTGTAACTACCCTGAAGGAGGCAGCTGCTGTTTGCTGTATTTTCCTCACTCCTGTTCCGTGTACAGGACCAGACTACTCAATGAAACAATATCTGGAGATTTGTATTCTGGAAGTTAAGGAGACATTCAAAGATTTTTTAAGTAAATTAAGCCAGCTTCACTGAAAGTGAAGGAATACAGGGCAAATTTTTTGAGGAAAGCAAGACTGAAAAGACTGAACACTTAGTCCCTGGGGAGAGTTATGACGCAGGGTAATAAAATACTGGATACCTCTAAAAAAGTATCTGCCCCGAGTTCAGATGAAAAAAACCAAAGAGTACAATAACTGAAAATCATTTTTTTTACTCTTACAGAGAATAAAACCAAAAGATTTGGAAAGAAAATTCTTGAGAACAAAAATTACTTCTCTAATGAGCAGCATGGGTTTTTCATTGCCAGGGTGTCTGAATTTTTCCCAGCCAAAGGCTAACTGGCATCCTACCAGACTCCCCAAAACACACCAAATCAGTAACAGCACAGAACGGCCCGCTCCCACCTTCCTCCAGACCATGAGTGCTATGATGCAGTGCTCCCTCTTACTCTGAGAAGCTGATGTTTGCATTGAGATGCTGCATACGCTGCTTGGATTTGCCATCTCTGTATCAGTACGCTGTCCTCCTCAGCACCGAGGAAAAGAAGATGCTGATGAGTTACACTTTGCTTGCCCTCTGCCCCTCCATGGAGCCATGTTACTTCTCAGTGAAATGTGTTTCTCTGGGCTTCTTGCGTCAGCCCTAGCAGTCTGAATCTCTCTGCTGGAGGAGTGGCAAAGTAGGCTTTTTGCTCCTCCGAGTACCTTTCCTTCACTTCAATTATGTCCCTGTAGCGCCCGTCCTGCCAGTGGAAATTGAATTGCTCGAGTAACTCAATTCTTTTTTCCTCTGTGCTCACACAGTCAACAGGGGCAGACTGTTCCAGGAACGGTACCTGAATATCTGGGAACAGGAGGAGACCCCTGATAGCAAACCAACCGCCATACTTGGGATGGATACATACGCCATATATCTTCTGGAAGAAAAAAAAAGGAGGATCTAGGATGTGTCGCTTTGTCTCTAGTAATGGTTATAGTTCAAAGCATCAAGCTTTGATGCAGCTCCTCACGCTCCTAGCCCTCTGTTGGAGTGCTATACAGAGAAGAAAGGAAACCTCTTTCCTGAACATGTGGCTCGGAGCATCACATTTAATTCCCATTTTCCTGTGCCCACACACACCACCCTGTAATGTGGGGAGAGGTCCCTTTTCCAAAATCTAACACAGAAATTAACTACAGTGCATTTTTTTTCTATTTATAATGCTGCAAGCAACAGGTCTTCTTTTACACTGAAATTTATTCTCCTGTCTAAGTAGGTTTAATAGATCAAGATATTCTCTGGGTATCTCCCTACCACCCCGAAGAATCATGGAAGCTTCCGATTCCTGTCTGAAGCACTTCATGCATCTATATGTGATCTGGATTTTGTATTTTCCTGCAGGAAGAACTAGCGAGTAAACAACAGTCGTATAATTCAGTGATTGCAGTTTGGTTGTTCTCCCCAGATTATGTTTTTGTCTCACCTTTTTCCCCCAAGGATCAAGCTTCACATCCTTCCTTTGGTAGTAATATGCAGCTCCAGAAACATGGGCAGCTGTCTGCGCCAAGAACTTAGGCCTTCGGCTTGGCAGGATCTCGTAATCAAAGATGACGTCCACCTTCTGGTCAGGGAATTTCTGGGAAAATTATAAAACATAAGTCCAGGCTCCTGGAAAACAATTTGCCACTATAGAAGTGCTGGATGCTAGCAAATGAGGCACACGTGAAGCCTGCAGAGTTTCACATCCTGCTACTGAAGTCTATCCACACGCTGTGGCCTTGGATTTTCAAACTGACTGTAAAGTACTCTGCATAGCTACAGCCTGCAATGGCAAAGACAGAATATCAGCGGTGCTGTTGGTGCTCTCACCATCATGAACAACGCTTTACCCTTCTAAAGAGCAAGGGCAGGAACCTGGAAAGCTTTGTCTACTGCTCAACCCACCTGGTTATATGCCACAATAGTAAAAGGAATCGGTATTTCAGGTTCTTACCTCCTTCACATGTGATAAATGATGAGAAACACACTGATCCACAGGATCTCTGATTATTTTTAACCATTCTTCATTCACAAAAGGTTTAAGTGCTTTGTCAAACATTGAAGGCGTGCTGAGGACAACGAAGGCCAGTGTGTCATCTGGGTAGGGGAGATGAAAGACTGGCTGGAGAATAGCATTGTACCATGCAACCTTCGGCAAAGAAAAACAAATCTCCATTAAAACAGGGACACCACTCACCCTGCTAGTGGGCATGCAGGAATTTTAGGAAGTGGAAAGAAGTGTAGCCACCTTCATTTGCAACACAGAGATACAGCCTGCCTAGTGCCTTCCATTCAAACCAAGCTGTTTTGCATACTGGGATTTACAGTTTCTGGAAGCTGTACCTTGATGTGAGAGATAAGAATAAGCCACTGCATTCAGCTCAAGGCTGCCCTTTATCCAGCTCTGCTCTGAAACTGTAGAAGGAGGTATGAGCAACCAGTCTTGCCAATGCAAATCAGATGTCTTTGTTCAGATAAAGCTTTTATAGGCTTTTTTCTCAGCACCAGCCAGAAAGAAACTGGTGCTTCTGTTTTGCTCATGTGACAAATTGCATGGTTTATTTCTTAAGCAGGAAACATTTATGTGTGGAAATGATGTCAAGCTCCTAGCAGTGCTAGAATCCCCTCCCCCGAGCTGTCAGCTGTAGCGCGTGGGTTGTGACACAGCCACATTTTGGTATGTGTTTTCAGGGCTGGATGTGTTATAAAATGGTCCAGATATGAGGGATCAAGTCAGGGCAGCAGGAAGACATGACCAGAGTGACAGGGCTCAGGCGAGCAACTGCCTTGCAGGAGGAGATGATGGCTGAAGCCCTCTGCACTCCACTACTTGAATGTTTAGTCTGAAAATGCAAAATACTGGTCACCTCTAAAGATCTGTGAAATGAATCTGAAAGTGACTTTACAGGTGACAGTGGCAGCCAGACCTGCCTGTATGGAAACACAGGCTGAAAACTAAGTTTACTATAAAGATACATTCTTATGTCAACCCCAAGTTGAATCAGTTTTGTGGCTCTTGTTTAAGATGCTGAATCGGGATGTTACAAGAAATTAGAGAGATATGATCCTAAGCTTTGCTCATTTCCTAGCACATATCAGACAGTGCACCAGGGCTAGCTGTATAAGAATTAAATCTAGAAAGAGATACAGTGCTATAAGGTTTCCCTCCGGTAGCTAATGTCTTTTTGATCTGGGTTCTGGCCCTAAATCTGCTGCTGTGTTTTGGGAAAGCAGAGTTAAATTCTTCTCCAAATTCAGGAGATTTCACTTCTCTCAGCTCTTCATTCGTGTTTACTTTCTGTCAGATCAAGAATATAGCAGGAAATACAAATATTTCAGGTGACGAACGTAAGATTCCCCAAGGAAGGGAAGGTCATGTTTATTGTAGATTGACTTGTATTTGATTGCAAATTTGTATTTGGTATTGCAGATCGATTCATTGCAGATTGTCCCTGAGGTGGGCAAAGAAGGAACCCCCAAGTTTTGGTGCAGACTGAGCGCATACCGTCCAACACGGGGGATGGCGAAGAGGCTGCCTCAGTCACAAGGGAGAGGCCCCCCATCAGTGTGCAGAACGAGCCGCGTCAGCAGGCCCTGTACAAACGGATGAGGTAGCGTGCACTTGACGGGTGTTTCTACGTTTAGATCAAAGTTTAAGCTTGCTTAGAGGACTTTACTCTCTGCTGGTCCAGATGTGTCTTTGTTTAACTCTCCTGACGTTATCAGACTAGGCCCAACGCCAAGGCCCCGAGCAAACCTCTCGCTCCGCGGTGCCAAGGCGGCAACATCGGCGTGGTGCGTTGCCACCGGGCAGCCCGCACAGCCTGCCCGCGCTCCTTCGTTCACCGGCGCGGCAGCAGCGCCACGCGGCTCCTCGGGAGCGCTTCCAGCGCCGCTCACCAGAGGCCACTTCTGAACTCCTCCGAGGGAAAAGGCCCCGTTTCCCGCCCCCGCAGGAGGTGGCGTGCGGCGCCGCGGGGGCCTGCCCCTCCGGTCCCGCAGTCACCGGCAGGGGGGCCGCTTCGTCTCCGAGCCGGGCCCG
>VZSC01001606.1:387152-425856 GCA_013398225.1 Steatornis caripensis | reverse complement strand
GCCGGGCCCGCGGGGCGGAGCGGCGGCCGCCGGGGCTCGGGGAGGCAGCGCCGCCTGCCGGCGGCCGCGCAGGAAGCACGGCGGGGGCCTGTCCTGCGTGCGCAGGCGGCCCGGGCAGAGCCGAAGGCGGGAGCCTGGAGACGAAGCATCGCCAGCCTCGGCCCGCGGCGGCGAAGCAGCCTCCCGAGCCGGCGGCGGCACAGGGGCCCCCCCCTCCCCTTCCGGGGGGTGACCGGGGCGGCAAAGGGCCGGGCCTCCCCCGGAACGGTCGCCGCGGCCCCGCACCGCTCCCCTCGGTGGCCGCAGAGGTCACCGCCGGTTCTGCTCACCGCCACCGTCCCGCTCCCCCGCCAGCCCCGGGGATGGTGACGTCCCTCTGATTGACGTCACCGCGGGCGACGTCACGGCGAGCCCCGCGTGACGTCAGTACCTTGAAGGCGTGCACCTCGAAGCCGAACGGGCCCAGGGCGCCGCGGAGCCGCTCCGCCACGCGCCTCTCCATGCCGCGCGGGGCATCACGGGAAGGGTAGTTTTCACAGCCCCCCGGCGCGCGGCTGCGCGCGGGGCACTGCGGGAGGCACGGCGGGACCCCCCCCCAACGCACCGTCGCGTCTCCTAGGAGACGGCCTGCCGCGCAAGGCACCCTGGGATTCGTAGTGCACGCCTCCCTCCCCTCCGCGCGAGCCTGCCCGGCGGGACTCCATGTCCCAGCGGGCTCCGCGCGCCGGGCCCGTGCGGCGCGAGGGCAGACCCCCGGCTCCCGTCCGCGGCCGGTGTCACCGGTGCTTTGCCCCCGGGGAGGCTCCGAGGGCTCGGCTGTAGGGCAGGGCAGGGCAGGGCAGGGCAGGGGACCGGCGGCGCTCCTGCCGGCAGGGTGTTGCGTTCCCCGGTAGCTGCCGGTGAACTTCTCCTGCCCCCGTGTAGCGCGTGGCTCCCGCGCGGTGTCGGTGCTTGGGTTGGTAATCTCGGTGGAGGCCTGCCGTTTCTAACGGCTGCGTGGGACCGTGTAGTTCGAGCGGGAAAGGGAATAATTCCGGTGTCTCGCGCGCCATGGCCTGTTTCCAAGCTCAGGGCTGAGGCGAGCTTAGCGATGGCGGCAGCCCCGGGGGGCTCCTCAGCCCCGTGGGGCTCCTTCCCTCGCAGCCCCTGGTGACGTCCGTTGCTTTTGATCTGTGGTGGGTTTGCCACGTGGCGGACCAGGCCCTGAGAACACTGCGATTGCGGAGCGCCTGCCTGGCACCCAGCAGCCATGTCGCGCTTGTGCGTGTCTCCCACGCTGCGGTGAGGCAACGTCCCAAACCAAGCCATCCAGCCAGCCCAAACCAAGCAGCCAGCCCAAACCAAGCAGCCAGCCCAAAACAAGGTGATTCAAGGGCTCTGTTGAGATCGCCTCTCCGTTAAGAGCAAGTTTTCCTGGCATAGTTGCACAGTGTGCCTGTCCGCGCTGTACCACTCTGTATCATGCATATTTTTCTTTCATCATACACTGAAAGCCCCACCTTCCTGTGTGGGTGGATGCTGCTCACTAAAATAGTTAGCAAGGCCTCGGTGCTGATAGTCTCCTTCCGCATCTGAAAGTATGTGTTCTTTGCAGCTTCCCTATTCCCTACCAACACATTTGCCACGTTGGAGACCGAGCCTCAGATTTGGATCTCCTTACCCTAATCTTTATAGCAGCTTAACATAATCTTTATAGTTGTTTTGCAACGTTCTCCAGCCGTTAGTCTTGAGTTTTATGAAGTGTCAGGACTCCAGATCTGCAAGATCCTGGGGACAGAACTACTTCAGATATGCAAACTTCTTTCCTTGAGGAATTCCATTATATCTTCTAGAACCCCAAGGGTTTTTTCTTACTGTACCCGTGTCCTCTGTAGGGGCAGGGCAGAAGGATCCCATCAGTCTTGTTTAGAATTAAGGTTTGTTCTCTCCAGGTCTCCCTGTATTTCCAGCTTCTGAAGTTGAACCAGCCTACTAACTATGTTCTTTCCTGGACTAAGTTACCCTCATACAAAATCTGGTTTTGCCCATCCACTCAGATCACTGAATCACTCACTCTGTGGATTGACTAAAGCCGGAGAAAGAGCTCCATCAGGAGCAGATCAATAATCTAGGAAGTAAATTGCCTCTATTGGCAGTTGGTATGGGACTCAACCTTGAAACCATCTTAGTGGGTTTTCCTTAATCCTATTCTTATCCCTCTGTCCCAGCAACTGAAAAGCTAGGCTGGGACCTTAACACATCCTGCCTTTCCTTTTTGCGCTTACAGAGGATGCTCAGTGATTGCAGAACAGCACTTAGAGCAGCTTGGAGGCCTTGCTGAGGAGGACAGTGGAGTTGAAAGCTGAATGCCATAACTAGCAAGAGCAAGTGCTTCACCAGCAGTATGGAGATTGTGCATGTCATTTGTATCCCAATGCTAACAGTCCACAAGAAATAAACGAGATGTCGATGCTAAGAATTTGTAGGTTCAGGGCTGGTGCAGGGGAGTACTGGAGGAAAACGTAACATTTCCCATGTTCTTTAACCAGCAAAAAACTACTGTGACAAAATGATGAATATGTGAGGAAAGAGTTAGAGCAACTGTAGCATAAAGTCAGTGAGCGGTGGTGTGTTCTGCTCCTCACATGGCCTGAACTCGGATTCTGCACAGGACAACCTGTTGCTGCCCAGGTGGTCTAGCAGAAACAGTCCCCAGTGGGAAGCTATAATGTTCATTATAGCTGAGGGTCTCTGTTCAGGAAAATGAAACCAGGGAACACCACTGAACAGGCAGCACTGGTGGAGAAGTAAAGAAGAACACACAGGGCTGGCAAGCTGTGACTCCATGCCGTGCTCTGGGAGAGCTGTGGGAGGAGACCGTGCACGGGGCTTGCCTCCAGCCTCTGAATCCACCATTTGCCTTGGGAAAGATGTGCATGGATATGGTTCTGTAAGGTTTTGCCTGGCGATAAAGAGATGGAAAGTCAGGTGCACAATGTAGTTTAGCCATGGCCTTTTTCTTGTTCTGTGTGAGGTCAAGTTGCTTTAGTGCACAGGTTGACCAGAGGAAGAACTATTGAACTGAATGTCTGCGGCTAATTGAAATAAGGGAACTTGAAGTCTATACTGCAAGGTGGGCTGCTTTATAGTCATGCCTCTTCCATCCAGAATCTGGGACTGCATGGTTTGATGGCCCATGGTAGACCTGCTATGGGAATGAGCAAGCTTTGCTACTGGGATCTGTGAAGGAGAACTGAGTGTTGAAACTGATGTATGGAGAGTTTACTGTGAATAGAAGCCAGACTGAAAAACGCTGTTGCTGCCTGCAACACAGGAAGTATTTTTATTAAATATTGTAGTACCTCTAGAAGGCTTTGATCAAGACAGCCAGTGCACACGATGCTCTGCAGGTGCCTTTCCTGCCTCACAGTCTTGCTGAAACAACAAGGTGCCTTTCTGTTCCGGTGATCAATGGTGGAGGGCAGGTAGAAAGGTATCTTCAAAATATATGTAAGAAGTGGGTGAAAAGATAAGTGTTTGCATGTATTCTGATACAACAGGTCCTACTGCAGCCACAATGAAATCAATAATTTTTTAAGTTGTTGCAGAAGGAGATGACCTTTGCAAAAGGGAGAATCAGGAAAGACTTCATGGGAGAAGAATAAGGAATGGACAGAGCTGAGGGGTAAGGGTTGAAATGAGGGTGGGGCTAACAACTGGCCCCTACCTTTTGCACCAAGCAGCATGTTACCTTTCTCTGGAAACCTGCTGCAGGAGGATACTTGCACAGCCAGGACTTGTAGTCTGCTTTCCAAGGGGAGGTGGAAGTACGCTCTGCTCTCAACTTCTCTTTAGAGTAAGGTGATCACTGTGGGCAAAACACCGCTGTTCTACCTGTAGCAAAACTTTAATTCCTGCTGAGGAGGGCTAGCATGAAGAAGAGATTGCAGATGATGCCAGGTAGGGTGTCATTGTGATCCAGAAGAATATAAAGAAACAGAGCATTACCTTTGGTGTTGGCAACATGTTCAGCAGTGGTAGCATGTTAGATGTCCAGCTCTCTATGCATTCCTGTGCAACCTGCTCTAGGCTAACCTGCTTTAGCTGGGGGGTTGGACTAGATGATCTCTAGAGGTCCCTTCCAACCCCTACCATTCTATGATTCTATGATTCTATGATTCTACTTTTTCTCAGTTGTTCTGGCCTCATCTGGACATGATATTTCTGCGGGGTTTAATGGTGGTGTGGTGGATCAGAGGCTGCCTCTAGGAAATGCTTGGAAGTGATTGTCCCCTCTTTCTCAGGTGCTAGATCTGTTGAGCAGCCACAAAACACCATCTTACAGTTGAGTCAAACTCAGGATGGAAATGTGGAGCGCCCAGCAGAAGCTTGGCCACATTGGGTAGAGGACATACACCTTCAGGGAATTTTGGGGATGTGCATGCCGCATGCGAGCTGCTGCAGGGGCAAGTGCAGCTTTGTGTTTTAAGGGGAGTAACTGCCTGGGAGCTGCAGGAGCGTGGCACAGAGGGTGCTGCTGGCTGGTGGGTGTTCAGAGCTCCGACAGGACAGCTCTTGCTGTTGCAGCTGGCTCTCAAAGAGACTGGATTGGCAAGCTCAGAGATGCTGGGGACTCATCTCTCATCTTGCTGCTCTTGTTTGCCAGCTGTCCTTTGTGCCTGCCTGGATAGAGTATTTGTCTTGCGGGGCACAGTTCATTGCCATGGCTAGTATGGTACTGGCTTTACTGATGCTGCTGGTAGTAGATTTGTCAGCCTTGTGAGGTTGTCCTTTTAAATCCTGAACTGGCAAATGTTGAAGCCGGTATGGCTTAAGTGTCAGCCCGCTCCTGGAGTGTATGCAGGCAAGGTGTTCAGTCCTTCTGAGACAGGTAGTGAAGGGGTGAACTGGCAGCCTCTGTTACTGAGACATTTGTGTCCTGAGAGTTAGCACCTTCAGCTTATTGCACGTGGGCGTTGAGAATGGGTACCTGCTGTTCCCTTCTCAGCTGTCCTTGGAGCTGAGCTGGCAGGGGCTGACATAGTTCACAGCTTCTCTGAGCCACCTCATCTGCCTTGTTTAATCAGGAGTGTTGCTGTTTGCTACCCAAGCCCTCTGTCAGGGCAGTGGTGCTCTCCACGTGATCTCATTGCTAGTTGGACAGTACCTTACTCACTTTTTGCTGAAATGACTGGAAATAATAATCAATGCCTCCAAGAAGAGGTGCTCATTTGAATGGCTAAGCTCTAATTCTTTCCCAGCTTCCCCAGCCGCCCTCACTTTCCTTTCTCACCATGCTTGGCTGGTGGGAACTAGCTTTGCTTGTGCCTCCAACGTCCGCTAGCTTGGCCCTTGCTCTCCCCCCACCCCTACCCGAGGGCTCTGACCTGCTCCCTGGAGAGAAATGAGTGACCTCGGAGCTTCCTTGTGGAAGATCCTTGGATCTTTCTGGCTCTGTTTAATTGTATCCTCTGTCCAACCCCAGCTGCCCTCGGACAGCTGCCAGATGTCCTAACTGTGACAGGTCTAGCTGAGGATTTGTGTCACTGTTTCCAGCATTCGCTTCCCCATACAGCTTTGTGCTACAGTAAAACAGCATCCAGAGAATATGCATCACTCCTCTGGGGGACAGCACTGATGTCTCTGGGAGGTGTCTGTGTCCCAGGTATGATTTGGGGTTTTTTGATTATTATTAGGAAAAACACAACACTCCCATTCATCTCCCTCAGGCTAATGCTGATGTCACACGGGCTACAGGGTGATTTGGCATCATCATAAAGCATTCATACAGAAAGGATCTTTCGTTCTCTGTGTCCTCCAGAACAGTAAATAAGTATCACCAAGACACAATGTTGTACTGCTTATAACATAAGGGACTTCCCTTCTGCTTTCCATCCACAGCTCTTGAAACCTTTTTCTGACCCTGTTAAAGAACTGTTGCTCTGCATTAAGTAGGAACATGAGAGGGATATTCACACAAATTGTTTAAAGACTCATGGCAATTTAGTAACTGAAATGGAGTTAAAGGATATCTTAATTCATGGTCTGTTTTTCTGATCTTTCTCCCTCTTGACCATAAGCATATTAATGTCTATCTATATTAGTGGAGAAGTACTGGCGGACACTGAGTGTGGAGGTCAACATAGCTTTATTATTAGGTTTTCTTTGATAAAGGATATTGTATCAACTTTGTGAGATGTTTTCAATAATGAAACTTCATTGCAGTTCTCCTGTAATTAAGTATTGATTCGCTATTTCTTTCTGTAAAAGCCTAAGGCCTTCCCTTGTTATGTCACTCTCCCACCTATTGTCAAGCTGTGATTTGATGAGATGTGTCTGTGCCATCAACATCAGCTTAAAATGTGCCCACCCCCCTGCTTTTTCCTGCACTGGCCTCATAGCACATTGCGTCCTCAGTTTCTGCCACTGCAATTGTTGGCGTGCTGTAAATCCGATCAGGGAGCCGAGCTGGTTCTAACAAGTGCATCATTGTTTTCAGTTTTTTTTTCTTTTCTAAAGTGGTGTGCTTCACAGTGCTGCTGCAGGAAAAAATTGTGCTGGCACAACTGACATAACAATGTGAATGGGGCTAGGTGGGGAGGTAGAGGTTCTGCTGCCAGACCATTCATCTGCTGAAAACACAACAGAATTGCTCAGCAGAACTGCTGGTACAAGGCATGACTTTGCCAGAAACTCCGTCAAAGTGGTTCCCACCCCATCCCCACCACCAATAATTGTTCCAGTAGGTATTGCTAAGCTTAAGGGACTGTTACCCTTTTGCTTCAATCAGATCTACTTGAAAGATGACCTGAAAGATCAAGTGATCTGTTCTTGAAGGAGGTGCCATCCACTGGGCCTGCAGGGGAAGACAGAGATCATATGAACTATTCCCCGCTTTACTCCAATGTTACTAACACTCCAGGACATGGTATTCCAACCTCCCTTTGGTTTAGAGATCTCATCATATGTCCTGTTGTCCCTTTCCAACACAAACCGACGCCTGTATTGGAAGGGTTTGGCATTACTACTGTGGTTTTGAGCAGAAATGAGCTGGCCGATTCTTTGTGTTTTAAACCTGCATCATTTGGAATTGGTTGGACCCATAAGTGTCAAAATAGATGAAATACAGTGCCTGAACATTTTTGCCAATGTGTTTTCCTGCCTAGATTTGTGTATCACAGAACCTGTTTTCTGCTGCCTTGTGCCACTGCTTGTATCCATGCAAGAATAAGTAAAATGCTATTAAATCAGAATAGCAGCAGTTTCTCCATGTGATAAGAGGCGTCATGAAAGGTTGACAATGGAGGCTTAGGCTCAGCAAGTTCATCCTTGAACTTTTGACTTAATCTGTGGCTTGCTTAATTTCTTTTAGAGAGAAGCAAGAACTTGCTGAGAGAGACAGAGTTGTTTTCTCCATCTTTGCGTGAGGTTTCCACCTCAGACACTTCAGCTGTGATGAGCTTTCCAGCACTGCAGAGATCAAGGTGCCTGAAGGTAAGTGTGGCTGGTTCCTGCACCCTCCGGATCCGAAGAACCTAGTGGGGTTTTCCACAGTAATGCTGATGACAGAAGTCTGCAGAACCTATTTATGTCTACTGTTTAGGGCATTCCAGAGGTCATACTGATAATTTGGTTAGAGGCACTTGCTGTGCCCAGTTTTACTGGTAGGGCTGAGTATTAGGCATCTAAAAGCAGGAAGGCAGTACAATTTGGAGTAGTGGCCTAGCACTTGGGCCGCAGTTAAAACTTTGCTCTGAGAGCACTATTGCTGTGCCAGGACAGAGGTAACATGTGTGTGCCTGTCTGTTCTTTCATCCTCCCTCCCTGTCTAGTGTCAGGGTAATGTAAAGCTGCATGTGAGGGCCAATTATGATACTTATCACTTCCTCTGACAGTGCCAAGATACCACTTTTAATGTGGCTCCATTTTTGTTTTGGTCTTGACACACAGCCAGTGAGATTAGGAAGGTGAAAATTGCTCATTTCAAGAAGGTTCGTCTCTCAGCCTCTTTATACTTTTGGATTTATGCCTTGCTTTTAGGATATAAAACCCCTTTGTGTTTGCATTAACACTTAGCATTAAAGGAAATCAGGAACAAAGGGCTAATGTTCCTTTAAAAGAAAAAAATATTGCCCTACTTTAGTAAGATGCTTAAGATTCTTGTGAATGGAGGCTGTAAGGTATATTAAACTGCCCTGTGTTCTGTTTTTCCAATTTACTAATCCTGCTGATTCAGACTTTACTAGCAAACCTGCTACAATTAACTGCTTTGTAGATGCAGTCGTAACATGTTAGGTTGCTGTTAGGACAATGCTTAAGGAGTCTTCATCTCCCATCAAAGGGTTAAGTTTTTAACATGTATTCTGAGGCACATGCCAGGTAGGGACTCCTATATAGACTGTTCAAATGCTTAAGCAGTACTCCTCATTTAATAAGCAGCAGCTAGTTACCTGTTGTTGCTTAGTATTGGTAGTAAATATTTATATTGTAGTAGCATCAGGAGCCCTGGCCAATATTACAGTAGGGACACCCAGTAGCTGTGTTGGCAGCTCGCTAGGACACTTGGAACCATTATTGATTTACATGGGCACCTATTTTTATTTGAGCTTATGTAGCTTGTGAGGATGCTTCTTGGTATTTCTCTGTTTCAGTAGAAGATGAATTGGGATGTTTTTTATTAGAGTTTGAAGTGGATTGCAGTCCACACTTAACCAGCAGTGCTGGAGGGGCTAGACATAGGGTGCCATTTGTTATTAGGGCTCACATATGGGGTAATGAGTCTGGGGATGTTATTAGGGCTCACATATGGGGTAATGAGTCTGGGGAAGACTAATTCCATGTTCTGTTGGTGTAGATTATAAAGACATCTCCACACTGGGTTTTGAGCTGGAGGAGAGCAGTGCTGGAGAAAAGGCTAGAAATAGCCGGAGTGGATGACCTTAGCAGAGACCTGTCTGACAGCCTGCCTGAACTAAAGCTGCATGACCTTTAATGTTAACTAAAAAATGCGCTCTTCACTGTAGGGAACAAGTAAAAGATGGAAAGGATATTGGCTTCTCCAGGCAGGCAAACTCTTCCTCTTGACCTGTTTGTTACCTGGATTTACCAGAACTGGAGGCTGTGAGGTGTGAGGCTGACCCAAGGGAGGCAACTCAAGGAAGGGAAACAGCCACTTTGGTAAGCCATTCACAGACCTGCCCAGTCCCACACTCTTCTTGGGACTTGAACTGTTTGCTGTCATCTTGTGCTGTCTTGCTTAGACTTACACCTCACACCTTTACAACACAGCGCTGTGTATTCTGTTCTTTCACCTTGGGTGACAGACACTGATGGAGGGCCTGATTTGTGGTGCATCAGTCAGGTGTCACTGTTGCCAACTGGCTTGCAGAGGAGGCTGTGGTGCTTGCCTGCAATGGTGTGTGGGGGTTTCCTCCGAGGTCAGAGAATTCCTAGCTGCAGCCCTTTGCTTCAGCCCTCTTGTGTGGGATGGGATGTACGATCCTGTCTTCTGAGCTCTCACTTGGTGGACCAGAATAAATTGAGAGAATTTTGTGTGTTGTCTCTACTAACGCCTTCAAGTGTTTTTTTTCCCCAAATATACTACAAGTTTTGGGTTATATTGGATATTGTTCAAACTGTTGGCTAACTAAAGCTCTGGGATATATAGCTGGGCTTAGATTGTGCCATTTAGGGAGACTCTATATGTAGCAAGAACAGAACAGATATAGACTGACCATAGATCTACCCTGTCTGACAAGACTCAATATGGAGCAGCTGACTTGACAAGCGTTGCTAAATCACTTCCTCTTCTGTAGCTCAAAACAGGCTAAGAAGTCTTGTTCTTTGAACAGAAACTTCCATGACCACCATAAAGGGGAGGTTGTTGGGTTTGTTTTATGAGAATAAAGTGCCATAGTGGCAAAAAAGGGCCTTGTGAAGTTTCCTAATGTAGTTTGATTTTTTTAATTCCATTTTTGGAGAGAACTTAATTTTAGAATTGCTAGCTGGTGAAAGAGAAGGGAAGAGGTGAGTGAATGACACAATTCAGAAAGCCTTAAGAGTATAGGGGAAGATTTGATAGTAAAGGCTTTGTAGTCTAGCAGATGGGATAGTGCAGGAGATAGGTCTGTGGCATTCCTTTTGCTGCCTACTTCTCAATCAATACAAAGGACCTGGGGATGTGGCACAGGGTCAGGGATGCTGTAAAGGGGACCCAGCAGAGCTTGGTTAGGACTGGTTGGAAAAGCAGGTGGAGGCTGGTGGTGCTGAGAGTAGCAGTAGGAGTCATCAAGTGGAGGCTTCAGCACAGATCAAGACTGGACACAGTGGCAGAGGCTGCTCCTTTGACCTTCAGCTCATTCAGTTGCATGAAATGTGGCTTTTGCTTTGAAGATCAGGCTGAGATCAGTTAGTTTTCCCTCTCCAGGGAACAGCTGCTTCCCAGAGTTCAGCTCTGCTTCTTAGAGTGGGCCTGAATGTGTGAAGAGCCATTGGCGGATCACGGTCGGGATATAAAAGCCTGCTTGCGTGGCTTGGATCTGACCGAAGCTGAGCTGGGAAATGACTTGATGAGTGAAACAGACTGAGCAGGATGCAAGTGACCAATTGTGGATCACTCTGTGTGGGCCACCAGGTTAGACTCTGTAAAACAAAGGGACGTGTTTTTCCAGTGCTTCTCTGGGCCCTTTTTGAAAACGAGTTCTCTTTCTGCTAGCCAGCCACAAATAGTATTTTGCATGCTTGCCTTCCACCTACAAATACTGAGATCCTTTTAAAAAACTAGGTGCAAATTCTCGTCCTGACCCCAAGGTTATCAGTAGGGAAATTGAAGCAATGATCATGTTTGTGGCTTGATCTGCCTGTGTGATCAGAAGGCAAAGCCAGGGTTAGCATAAAGGAAAACTTCCCTAATTTTGCACTTGTCCCTGGTAAAACCCTTCTCAGCCAGAATCAAATGAATGCCTAACTGGCTGAAAGGCATGTTCCAGAACCATGAACTTTGTCTTGTTCCAAGCAGAACTTGTAATTTAGCATTGAAAGCTTCTGGAATTTGGACATAACAGCAAATTTTTAAGAAAATACTGAACAGGGCTGACTGCTTGTCCCTTTTCCTACAGCTCCCAAGAAAGACCAGTGTGAAAGGAAACACTCTAATGCTTGTCAGAGTCATCCCATGGAAACTGATGTGTCTAATTTCAGAGCAAAACTACTTCTGAAGGAGAGAGGATTAAAACAGGGGAGGGGAGAAGTTACCCTGCGGGAGATTGTCAACAGATGTTCCATTATAGTTCAAAGAGCGCTAGCAAAAGGCCTCTGCTGCAGGGATATATTAATTCTGGGCAGTTCATCACAGGGAGACCTGTTTTATGACTGGGAGGATACCTCTGGTGACTTAGCTCTTTATTTGAACTGTGAGTGGGGGATTGGGTCTACCTGTAAACAGAGGGAGCTGAACAGTAGGAACAAACACATACTTAGTTTCTTGCAGCTGCGGCCACTGTCCGTCTGATCAAGATCAAGCTGGTTTTGTGATTCAGGGAGTTATTTGGCTGATGGGTATTTCAAAAGAAAAAATATTACAGAGGAACTGAGGCTAACCATTGTTAAACTGCCGCTGCACATGAAGCCGACCTGTGTGGATTATGTCTTTCAAATGTATTTATTAGACAGGAAGTGGGAACAAGCTCAAGGAAGGCTGTGCAGTCTGTCAAGCAGATGAATATGTCGATCCCTTTGTTTTTAAAATGCACAAATCTACCAAATTTGACACTGTCTAGCACCCTATCTATGCTTCCTTCATGTAATAGTTAATGATCGCTTATAAAAGCTTACTAATGTTGCAGAATCAGCTATGGTGGGGGATATAGTTTGCAAGCTATGTATCACCAGCCACAATTAGAAGGTCCTATTCAGGGCAGGGCTAAGTGCTTTACCTTCTGAGATGGTTTTGAAGTGGTGCTTTGGGTAAATGTTGATTTTTTCTCCGATCTGTGAGGAAACATGTCCCCTGCAACATTAGAGTGTGGAAGAGTCTTCATTCAAACGTGGTTGGATGGGGAAGTTTGAAGACTTTGATTGTCTTACAAAGTTCTGATGGATTTAAAAAAACCAAAAACCCCACAGTTTTGGGGGCCTAATACTGATGGAGACTTTTGTATTAGCAGTCATGGTCTTCCAGCTTTGCTTATTACTTAGCTGTGTATCAGTAGGGCCACAGATTTGGCTGTTTTATGGATAGGAAGTGCATGATTTCTTTTTTCTTTGTGGGGGGTGGAAGGGAGGATTGGAGAGAAGATGCTCTCTCACTTATGCTATGCAGTGAAGCAGAGGCAGCAATTAGATGGGAACATCCCCGGCAGAGGCGCAGGAGGTACACTTAGAAAAACTCTCCCCCTTCCCCCATGACAAAACTACATTTATACTGAATCTAATCTTGTCATAGAAAATTGAGTATAAATAATGTGGAGGCATGCAGTCTCTGTTTCCTTCCTAGGTGTCTGGGAAATGACAGTAGGCATTTTCTGTTCTCCCCTGGGTATGAGAAGAACACTGCTTGGTTGCTGGCTAAAAGCTTCCCAGGTTATGCATCATTTTGTAGCCTTCATTACTGAAAGTTTACTGCTCCGCCTCCCTGGCTTGCTTCTGCATTCCTGCTGCCTGGATCAGTGCAATGCCTCTTTTGTTTCGCTTTAAGTGGTAGCAAGCACAGGGGACTATTATCCATGGGACAATCTCATGGGGTTGTTGGTCTTACCAGATCCACACGCTGCCTTGTCCACTCCAATGCTTCTCATGGCAGTTTCTCTGTCTCCAAACACTGCCTGCAGCCTTATTTACAGACTTACAATGTGACATGATGGTGAAAATATACAGTGTCCAAAGCTAAACTGCAGGCACTGAGCCATGAAGGACAACTGAGTGGGCAGAGAACCCGCAGGTAGCACAGGTAGCCCTGCCCTTGGCACAGCAGCTCTAGCACTGTCACTTTTCAAGTGCCAAGTGCTCAAATTCCCTTCCCTTCAAAACATGAGTCTGGAGAGGGGAGGAGAGGAAGGCAGAGAAGGCAGGTGGGTCTCAAACTCGGCTTTTCTTTTATCTGGGTTTCTTTCCCTCCTATTTAGCATTAAACGTAAGTGATTTGATTGGTTCTTGTACCCTTGCTAATTAATAATGTAATTGTGCCTTACCCTAGGAGTCATCAAAAGTAAGCCTCATCAAAAGCGAGAGCTGTTTTCAAGGGGACATGCAGAAATGCAACAGTTGTTTTCTGGTTCTGCCAGTTTGCTTTGCTGCATGGGAAAGATGAAGCCCAAACTGGCCCAGGGTCCATCTCCAAACCTGGCCACTTCAGAGATTGCATCACCAGGCAGGGAGGTCAGAACTTGGCTGGGCAAAGGCAGTAAGCTTCGTGTCTCCTGAGGGTGGCTGCCTGCACAAGCCTGTCCAGCTGCTGCCTTTCCAGCTAACGCAGATCTGCTCTGTGCTACCTCTCTAACAAGGCAGCTCAGCAGTTTGTTCTGCAAAGAATGAATCAGCTCTGACCGGGGCTGGTGGTAAGAAGGCAGAATGGAGGAAACTCTGACATAAACCACCAAAATAATGCTGACTTCAGACCCAAGAAGACTGGCTTAGTTGTAGCATGTTTGTTCTGTTACTTAGTTCTCCCGTTTGTATGGTTGTATGTTGGGACAGGACTGAAATCTCTGCAGGGTTTAGAGTTCACTCCCAAGTCTTCAGATTACTCAGCAAACGCTTTGCTAGGCTAGAAGTCTTTGTTTGTTCTCCCCTTGCTCTAGATCTTCCAGGATTTGCTTTTCTGGATTCGTTGTGGGAACTCTTTCAAAAACAGAATACACCAAATGACCAGGTAGTTTCACATGTCATATTTTGCTTTTGCAGTAGAAAGTCTTGTAACACAAACAGTCTGTGACATGAGCTGGATGACTGCGTAAGTACTGTAACAGCTAGGAGACACTATTAGCTTAGGAGAGACTCTTAGCAGCTCTGTAGCAAGAGCTGGGCTTTTGAAACAAACCATGAGTGCTTACCTCCCTGTGGGTCTAAGCCAAAGGGAAGAGTTCAAAAGAGCTATAAAGCTAAACAGAAAGAAGTACGTGTCTTTCAGTTTGCTTTGTCTTCTGCACTATAGAAAGAAGCATGACAGATGATGCTACTTAGGTTTGGATTAGGCGGCTTTCAGGATATTTCCGTAAATAAAGTTCAGGATTACAGTTGACAACAGGGTATCTTCAATCAGAGGCAAAGGAAGAGAGTCTAAAGGTGTATGTTACATTACTTGGTCTAGTGTGGTTCTTTAAGGCAGATGGCATCTGATTTGACTGTACAGAAGTTAATCTCAGTCAACCCAGACAGGGAATGACCCTGACAAGAAGCAATACTAGCAGGAGGTGGTGTCCTTCTGAGCCCCCAGAGCTATGGTTTATAGCCGCCTGGCATTTTCACTAGTATCACCTCTGTGAGGCTTCCTACCCCAAACTGCTGCTGTTTGTCTATTGCAAGATGTGTTGTGATCTACAAAAGCTTTTCAGTTAGACGTTTGCAATTAAAATATAAGGACTGGAACACCTTTGGCATTTGTAACTTTATTGCAGAAAAAAAAATCCACTATTAACATATTTTACAAAGAAAGTTGCACTTTGGTGTTGGGCGAGTTTTCTTCCTCACCACTTTCCCCTGGACAGTGATGCATGGGAAACCAGAACAACCAGCCTCTGCCCTCTCAGCTGTGTGCAGAGACACTTTCCAGCTATGCCAGCCTGCACCAGTTCCAGCCAGGATGAAGTTCTGTTTTCCACCAGTAACTTGCCTCTCTTTGTGCCAAAAACCAGTAGCACCCTGCCCTCCGGCAGGGGAAACAAGTCTGTAGCTACGGAGATTGCTCTGTGCAGACAATGCTTGACACAAAAGCTTTGGAGCTGTGACAATTGCCCTTTATTTTTCACGAAATAGTAGTAGGAGAGAACCAACCCTTCTTCCCTATTTTACTGGGCATCCTCACCATAAACAGATGCAAGGCCAAAGCCAACAGCTGAACCCAAACTGCACTGCAGCCACTTCTCAGCCACTTCAGAAGTAGTAACGTGGGAAGGAGGAACTGCTGCATGACTCAGCTCATCTATTCGACTCAGACTGTTTCTGGTCCATTTTTGGGCTTTGCAGACAATTTGAGCCCTGCTGATGGGCAAATTCCCCTTTCCCTGCTAACACGAGCAATAACAGCACTGGGAAAAAAAGGTACTTTTGCTAGTGAGGCCTGGTATCTGTCCTTTGTGGGGTCAGTGAGTGTTGCTGCTGAAAAGAGACTGAGGCTTGCAAGAGCATTGTGGTAGATAGATAGATAATCTCTAGCCCTTGCTGTATCCTCATTGAGCAACTGGCTTAGTCAAAAATCAAACACTCTAGAGAAGGCATGTGTTTCTCTTTACCTGCAGTCAAATGTGAATTAGAAAACAGGAGTGAGTATTAATTACATGAAGACTATAATATCACGAACGCTCCAGTCTTTCTGAGGCCGGGGCACCTGAAGACCCTCAGACTTACATTCAGAGGCTCTGGTCCATGAGTTTCCTTGATGGACCTCAAGAGCCTTGGATGCAGTCTGCAGCAGTGATATTTTGAGGCAAAAGTGCAGAATCTAATCAGCCTAACACCTAGAAAGGGAAGGGGAAGAAGGCACCTACATTCAGGATCTGCCCTCATGACAAGACACCGACTAGCTCAAAGACCAACACTAGAAGGTAAAGGAGCTTTGACCTTGCATTAGCAGAGGAGGGAGAGTGCAGTACTAGTTTTGTACAAGAACTTTCAGCAACCAGATCCTGGAAGCAAAATGGGAGGTACCTGAGGAGAGGCATGTGTCAATCCAGGCAGGGAAATGGACTAAAGCATTTATTGAGCCTGGGCAAGGAGTTTACGCAAATGATGAAAGCATCAAGTATATTAGACACAGTTTCCTAATTTTGGTAAGACCAAATTAGTGTGTCTAATTGGCAATAGACTGAGTCATATCAAGCCCTGTTAAGCTAAAATTATGTTCATTTTCCTCCCAGCAACTTCAAAGCAACATCAAGTAGCAAGGGCACTTCTCCAGTGGCCACGAAACTGTTTTCCCTGGTTAAAGAGAAAAGGTACGCATGTAGGAAGACAGCAGAGCAGTCTGTCATCCTCCTGGTAGGTGTTTCAGGATGGGCAGTGCCAATCCCGGGACTAAAGCTGAAACAAGAACAAAAAAAGTGCAAGAAAAAAAATCCAAAACAAACAACCTTAAAAATACAGAACAAGAGAGAGCCCAAGAGAACTGATCTCCACATCCTTGGCTCCTTCAGAAAACAGCAGTCTCCTTTGCTAGCACTGCGCTCACACCACCAATGTTAAGAGCTCTTGTATAGATCACTTGCCCACCTGCTTTGAAAGCAGCAGCCGCCAAGAGGGACAGAAGAGATCCATGCAGAATGTGATGGCAGAGGTTGTCTTGGCTAATTGGTCACCACACTAAAAGGAGGAGGCACCTCTTCAGGGCATTGTTTCGAGGAGAGCCTAGAGGAAAGGGCCAGACTTGGGCTCTGATTCCCAGCATAAAATCTTCAACATTGAACTATTTAAAATGTCTAAAACCAAAAGCCATCTGAAAAGGATCTTTCAATTGTGTGCAAATCACAGCCCCTCATTCCTCAGCAGATCGTCTGGGACCAAGTCCTCAAGGCGTTCTCCTCTGGGAAATTCAGCTGGCCGGGCAGAGGACAGCCTGGTTGCCTAGTAGCTGTAGAGTGAGAGAGGGGTGTCCTCCATCATGTCATCCTAGAAGCAGAGAAGAGCGTGCTTTAATGAGATGTCTGCATGACAGCATACAGTCCCAGCCTGGAAGTGTGCTGTGCACACTGTCACAGTGTGGCCATCTGCTCAGCAATCCACCCAAATGCTGTCCTTCTGCAATTTCTGCATCTTTGGACTGTCGCTCTCCCCTCCTGCTGCAGCATTTGGAGAGAAGAGATGTATGCTGGAAGAGCCTGCCTGCTGCAGGGATGTGGAAAACCCTGCCTGTGGCAAACTCCACTCAGCTTGAAAGAGCATCAGCTTGCTAGCTAGCTGTGGAAGGGAATTGGTACTCCTCTGTCCCAGAAAGCACAGTGAGTTAGTTGCAGCTTCCCAGGATTAATCCAGCCTCTGAAACCCTCGATCTTTTTATATCTCCAAAGGGTCATACGCAGACAGAGAGACAGCCTCCCCAGAACAGCGCACAGAATCTGCTTTGTCATAGTCACCAAGCAAATATAGCAGAATACGGGTCGGAGAGGCTAAGAAGGTGTCATTTCAGGGGAAGTTTGGATGGAGCTCCCCTTTCTCTCTCTATTTAACCTCTTAGCATTCCCCTGCAGAGTGAGGGGAAGGCAGAGAGCTTCTTTAGTGGTCAACCTTGAGACTTGCTGTCTTGATTCAAACCCTGGATGGAAGGAGAGGGACCTAAGAGGGAACAGGAGTTGTGATCAGTATTCTTGCTGCTGCATATACCCAAAGCATTGCTAATGTAGTAGAAGGGGAACTGCAAAGTAGCCAGTAGCAAGCCAGACCACGTCAGGCTGGGCTGAAGGCATTGCTCACCATGGGCAGGTCCTGCAGGCGCCGGAACTCCATGCGGCTGTTGTGTTGGCGGTATCTCAAGAAGCCCACCAGGCCTAGGATGCCCACCATGACAATGAAGACGGAGATCACGGTGATTACCAAGGGGTCAGCCCTCGTTGTATCAGCCAAAGGAGAACTGGGGAGCTCTGCAAGGATACCAAGGGAATGAGGCCAAAGGAGAGCCTTCAAGGGCTGGAGTAACAAAGCCCAGTCTTCTCTGGTTCTGCTCAGTACAACCAAGAGGAAATTTGAGGTACCCCCAACCCTTGCCATGTTTCAGGAGAGCAGAGACAAAAGCAGAGCATTTACCTGGATTTTCATCATCACCAACATCCAACACAGAAGCTTTCTCATGCATGGGCTCTAATGGCTGCTCCAATGCAGATGTGCTGGTGGGGATGGCAGCTCTGCTGGTAGTGGTGGAGCTGGTCACAAGGGGTTCCACTGTCACAGTACTGGAGGCAGTAGCAGAGGACATGCTCCCTACGGTGGAGATGGGAGCAGAGGATGTTCTGGGCTCCACGGTGCTCTCCTCTGCAGCACCTGCAGGGCTTGTTTCTGGCTTGGTTTCAGAACTTACTGCTGTGGGCCCCACGGTCTGCCCATCAGAATGCCCCAGCTGAGAGCTGTTAGTTGTTGCTGCAAGGTAGGAACAAGCTGTTACTTCAAAGGATAAAGTGCAAGCGCACTGTTCTGTGGGACGGGATGGGATGGAAGCAAGGCTGTAAGGAAGCCTGCTGGGACTATAGGAAAACCAGCTTATTGACAACCCTTTGGAAAACAAGCAGGTCCTATAGCGTAGCCACAGCTGAGCCATGTTATAAGCCACAGTGCTTATAGAAAGTCCTCTTGGTTTTCATGCACGCCTCTGCGGTGTCAGCCAACCTCAGCTGAGCCCACAAGACCTGTTCTCTGGGGACCAAGCACAAGCAGAGAAGACTCAAACAGTTCTGCTATGAGCTGGGGATCACCCCAGAGCAAGAGACTGGGAAAGGTCTCTCATCCCTCCTTATGGGGAGCCCAAATGGGGCTGCCCAGGGACTGAGTAGCAACATCCCCTGTGTCTGTGCGTCACAGAGCAGCAGGACCCCGTGACACAAGCCAGGGTGAAGGATGTGGTTGTGCATGAGCACCATGCAAATCAATGGTCAATCAAGATCTGCCTTGCATCGGGGGCGTGTGACAGCCTGGCAGGCCCCAAGGTGGGCGTGACTGGGATCGCAGACCCCATAGCCAGTCTCTACACTGACCAGATGGATCTGAAGGTAGGGCAAGGGTTCTCATGGTTGCCCAGGGATGGATGCTTGTGCCTGCCCATCTCCATGCTTTGTGTTAAGCGAGAGTGTGCTGCCCCGTTCTGTAGGCAGCAGGGAAGGCTCCTGTCAAGCCCCCAGCCCTACTGCAGGCACAGCCCAGCTGGGCAGCACTGCTGAGGCACGTTGTTTCGGATGAGATATATAAAGGACTTCCCTGCATGCAATTAATGTCCTCATCGGAAAGCAGCCAACACAATTAATACCATAATTAATGGTTTTTGCAAAGAGGATGCTGAACTAACAGCGCCTCTGCAAGTCAGTCCCACTGAACTGGCTGTGCTTAATGGCTCATTCCCCTTTTTCCCCTCTCTCCAATTGCCGTGAGAGTTCACAGAAGTTCCCAAGTTGTGCATCCTTGGGGCAGGACTTTGCACAGGCAGAAAAGGCAAAACCTCACCCGGCACACTGTTCAGAGGAGGCGTTGGGGTTGCGCTGCTGGCATCATCCATTTCTTCAGTTGTGCTGAAAGACTCTGTGACTTCGTGGTTGGGCTGGTTTTCTTCCAAAGTACTGGCAGTTGGGGTAGGGGAGGGGATTTCAGTGCTGCTGTTGACTGACAAGCTCATGTTGTATTGCTCATGTGGTGTAACTGCGACATCCCTGGGGCTGTCAGTGGTGGAAGCCTGCAGTCTCTCTGCCTTGGTGCCCACCATGGGGGTGGTAGAGATGGAGGCATCCTCCATCTCTGTAGCATGGGCTCCAGTGGCATTGAGTGTTGCAGCAGTCAAGTTTTTCTCCAGGCTTGTCTCAGGAATGGCAGTAGTCACTGGACTGAAGTCAGAGGCTTCCGTCGGCTGATGTGAGGTTAGCACTGTGGTAAGAAAAGGTGATGGTGTCACCGAGGTCTCTCCTGCCTTCTGTCCCTTTCCTACAAAACAGAGTTAATAAATGCTGAGAAGTTTTTCAGAGATCCCACAGTGAGAGGAGAAACAGAGGGGGAGGCCAGGAACTGAACTCCTCCATCCTCTTAGCTCCAAATCCAGCACAGGTTCACACTTGGGGAAGGGTCTCAACTAGCTCCTCTGTCCTCCTGGCCTCTCTGAGGCAGGGACCTGCTCTACGGGACCTGTCTTTACCCTCCTCCCTCTCAAGCCCTGTGTTTCTGTTCTGTGGGGTCAGCACCACCAACCCCTCTACCCTGGAGCACTTCCTAAACCTTTTTAGGCTATTTGTTCGGGGTTTTTTTGAAGTACCACCTGAGACCTGATTCTGTGAGAAACTTAGAAGTCTTCATTGGTTCACTGAGAAAGAGTCAGAAGTGGTACAGAAAAAATACAAGAAGTAGATGCCCTAGCTCCTCTGGGCTGATGAAGTGTAGAAAAGTGATGTTTAAAAAGTCTATGGCTGGCAAGGGTAAAGCATATATTGCTAGTCATCCTAGTAGTAGTGTGGGCTTGCTGCTAGAGGGAAAGATGAAATTGGTAGCAAGAGAGCACTACAGCTATCGGGGCTGGTGGTGTACTTTGGAAGCCGCCTTTATGAGCTATTTATGAACACACCCCCACCACAAAGTGTGACTGTGTCACAGAAATGGGGAGCTACTCAGCCTCCCACTACAGCAAACAGGGCCAGCCTCCCTAGAGGGAACCTGCAGCGAGCAAGGATGCCCCCCGGATCCACAGCCACTACACGGTGTGACAGCACACGTGAGGAGGAACAGCACAAGGCTCTTACACTGCCTGTTCATAAACATGGGTCCTGTGAGGGTTTTTTAGGGTGTAAACAGGAAGAAAACAGAGAAATGTAGCCACATCAGGATGGACTCTCCAGACAATTTAAAAACATCACATGGTCAATATTTTGACGATTTGTGTTCAAGTTTCTACCCAAGCCACAGAGGTGTGATGAGCCAACTACAGAAAATAATAAAGGTACTGAAGAAAATCCATTTTCATGCCCACTCTTTCCACAGCGGAGAAGCATACGAGGCAGATGCCGTAACCAAGAAATGTTTGTCCACCAACAAAGCAGCCCACTCTCGTACTAAGGCTTTGGGAAAATCTCAGCAGTTTTTAAAAGCTCTTTAGAACAGACACAGTTATCAGCGCTCTCCTCCAGCTACAGCACTTAACAGGCCCTAAAAAAAAGACACAAGACACCTCCCTCAGGAGACCGTTGCAGTACCCTGACCAGCCGGAACATTCAAAACCTCGAAGCAGCCTGAGCGAGCTGTACTTCCCTGGTCTGGGGCCCCAGTCCTGGGAGGGGTCCCGCAGGGGATGCACAGGCAGGCAGCACAACGCTGCTCGCACATTTGGAGAACGAACTCTCCAGGGGAGC
Source organism: Steatornis caripensis (assembly GCA_013398225.1). Classification (NCBI taxonomy): domain Eukaryota; kingdom Metazoa; phylum Chordata; class Aves; order Caprimulgiformes; family Steatornithidae; genus Steatornis; species Steatornis caripensis. The sequence goes on along the minus strand of VZSC01001606.1, from coordinate 404,641 downwards.
CCCAGCTGGCGCAACTTGAACGTGAAGACTGAAGGCGTAAGTGATGCTCCCTTTGGCCTCGCCTGGATCCAGCTGTCCGTAGCCAGAATGTGCCTCTAAACAAAGCAAGCTGCTCTCTGAAATGCAGCTAAGGCATAGGATATGCTTACACCAGTAACACCTGGAAGGAAAAGAGCTGAGCACTGCGTTTCCCAGGATCAGGCACCAAAGCTCACAGCTCTTCATGTGACAATTTCCAGCCCTAAACCCAGCATTGCTGTTCAGCACGCTGCCCTCTGGGTGAGATCTCAGCAGCTCCAGAGCCTGTGCTGGGCAACGCTGAAGGATTCTGGTGGGGCAGTGGCAGATGCTTGCTCTGTAAACACCCGACTACCTGCTCATACACAGCAAGAGACACACAGAGCTGCACTGTCACCACGAGGTAAACAGGAAAGGTGGTGGCTAGCTGCCCAGCCAGCAGTGAGCCTGGCTACGTGCTGCTTTGAATAGCTGGCCTGTGCTCAGGGCAGCCTTCCATGGGGTGGCAAGCTGTGATCGGGGTCATGCAGAGGAAAGATTTGGGGAGAGCTGGCTCGCACAAAGGCCTGAGCAACTCTGAAATGGTTGTGCTGGTTTCTGACGAGGAAAGGAAAGGGGAAAGGCAGACGTCTGGGCCCTACAGGCCAGGGCACCTCCCTGCAGTGTCAGGAGCTGGCATCCCTGCCAGGATGTGCTCTGGGGCAGGAGGGTTTGTGGGGACAAGCAGCTCCCTCTACCCCGTGAATAAGGATGGGCTGCACACACAGCTCCCTGCCGTTTGTGAGGAGGAGTAGTATTTCTCTAAGCAATTCTCTCTGTAAGTAGCCACATGGGTCCTTCCTGCAGAATTGCCCGGTGTCCTTGACTGCCAAGGAAGGGTTGCCTGGGTGGATGGGCAGCTCTGGCCCCACACCCTCAGAAACACAGCAGGACCATTGCAGAAAGGCTTGTGCTGTAGCAGGAGCCGGCCCAGTCTGGTGTAACACAGCATTGTGGTGTGTAAAACCTGGTTTGTAGAGAATTGCGGAAGAGTATGGCACAGGATGGGGAAAGGCTGTGGCAGCAGGGGACCCACTCAGAGGCCTTTGAGCACGGCAGGTGTGGATGGCACCTGGTTTAGCATTCATCCAGCCCAGCACATCTCAGCACACCCGGCTCAGGAAACAAAGGAGAGTGCCTGAGAAAAAGGGAGAGCCTAAACCAGGCTAAACACAAAGACTCAAGCCATTAAGAGATGATGGTGGGAAGATAGAGGACAAGGCAAGAACCTTACTATGGGCAAGGAAACAAAGGACAGTGAGTAAATCCTGATCACTCAGGGACAGAGAAAAGATCACCATCGCTGTCTGTCAGCTCCTAAGGGGTAAGGGCATTACAAAGCCATCTTGCAAAGCATCTGGGGAAATACTGGATAAGCACGGTGCTTGTGAGTATGTGGGTGTTAAGAGTGCAGGTATTAATGAGTTTTATTTCGGTTCTGTTTTAAAATAAAAATACCTCTCAGGGTCTTGCATTAAGGTTTGCTATACCGTTGCTGTAATGCCACAACTTTGTTTCCAACAGTTTTATCACCAAGACAGACCCCTACTGCAACCCATTCCCACCCAGCTCTGGTGCAAACCTTGCAGTACAGTGGGGCAGAGCATGGCTCTGCAGTGAAGCTGCTGTGGCTGGCTGTGCTGGATGAGACCCAGCAAATCCCACGCCAGCTGTCATCCTTCAGGGTCCAAGCACTGTGGTTTGCTCTGGAGCCTTGGTGCCCAACAGGTCGGAAAATCCCCGTCTCCAGCGCTGCTGCTGCAGTTGCTGAGTGATGACGTTTTTAGCTGTTTATCAGCGACTTACAGAGATGCAGGTCAGAGCTCGTTACTCTGGCGTGGTCTTGGAGGAGCTCTGCTTCCTGCACCACATGCCAGGGAGGCTGTGGCTGCATTGCCTAAGGCATCGCCCTCATCAGCTCCTGCAGACAAGAGGGAACCATGCCCTTCTTGTCTCAGATGGAAAGAGAAGGAGTTAGTGTGGATGCTTCACCTTCTCTGGGATCCCCCAAAGCCTGACAGCTGGTGAAGGTGTAGTCACCCTTGGATCCATAATAAAGCAACTACAACCACACTGCAAGTGAAGAAGCAGGACCAGCTGCAAGCAAGAGCTCTGATAATAACAGCATCTCTGTTTCCCTGATGGGGAACCAAGGGTGGGTTTGCTTTGGTTACGCTGCAGTGCCTGCTAAAGCAGAGCTGGCTGGTGGTCCCCTGGCTACAGCCCTGCTCCTGCCCTGGGTCTGTGCTAACCACCAGGCTCAGTCTGCGCGTGGTGAGAACCAGCGATCTCAGACCACATTAGGGAAGGGCTGGTGGATTTGGAGCAGCAGCTCCCATCAGACAGTGCTGACTGCAGTGACCTCTGTCTGGGAAACGAGAGGGGCAAAGGAAGAGAGCAGCCCCAAGGGAGCAGAGATGCAGCCAGCCAAGAAGCCCCTGCCTTGGACAAGGGTGGGAAATGCTCCCTGCTCCGCAAGGGGAGGGATGGCTTCGGCCCCTCTCCAGCACTGCATGACGACGCTCAGAGACCTCCACGCATCAACCCAAGCTCCCACCAGCTCCACAGCAGGCATGGTATAAATATGCCATAATGGAGAGGAGTGAAGGAAGCCAGCTCTGCAGGAGATGGGGCCGTTCCTGCTTTGCACTCCCTGCCTAAGTTTCAGTGCTGGGGCCGAGCGAGGGGCTGAGGAAGGTTTGCCCAGCCAGCACAGTGCACCACTGCTCTCTCAGGGCATCCACGCAGAGTGGGGACATCTCCTCCATTCTCTGCCGTAGCAGCCACCCTACTGTCTGTTTGTTTCTCTGAGTAAAAGAAGGCAGCAAGACAGAGCAGGGCCTCGGCTGGACCAGCCTGCAGATGAGCTCTTGCCTCAACTCTCCTGCCGCAGTCCCAGCAGCACCCTCTGCACCCACCTTCCTATCTCAGCCAGAAACAGCAGCCTGAGCTCCCCAAGGATCAACACAAACCCGACTCCAATCCACGGGCTTTACCACCACTTCTAAAATCCTCCTTAGGGTGAGATGTAGGAGAGCCATGTAAGGTAAGGAAGCCAGCGGCAGGCTGGCTGCCGGGGCTCGAGGGAGTGCAGGGCAGCAGGCTGCAGTCACCGCTGGAAGAGGTGCACAGAGACCCAGGTGAGCACAAAGATGAGAAAGGATCCACCCAGGATTTGAGAAGAAGTGCCCGTGGGAGCAGGGCTCCCTGGTGCGGATGTATCCTCCTGCGCAGGCCGTCACTGTCTGTGGGTAGCACCTCACTTACATCAGCTTCCTACAGAATGCATGTCAAACCACTACTCTGATTCATTGAAAAGGCACCCAAACCCTTCTAAAATGCTATTTTTGTGCACTAACTGAATTAAATTTCCATTTAAGTGTAACAGCTCAAGTCGCAAACAGCCTAGTAAAATGCAAAATTAATATAATGTTCAAAAAGCAACAGCATAAGCTGTAACATATGTATTTAAGCAATTATATTATATCCTCTTGCTTAGCAAAGTACTCCATTAAGTGTAGAAATTATCTTTTGTTGCTAGTTATTACATTTTTATGGTTACCAACCAACGGTAATTAAACAACCTCTTCAAGGAAAAGGAGCTTGAGTATAAATGCAAATAAAACCATATAGTGGGATTTAAAACCAAGGCTCCTCATTTCATTTAAAAGCGGAACATGAGTAGCTGCTGATTAGACACCGGCCAAGCCTGACCTCTTCGCCTTGACTCAAGAGCCTGGAATAAAAAACCCCAAGTGGCAGAAGAGATTTCTGGAGCCCTTCAGGTAGGTGCCAGATGCACTCAGGGATGCTGTAGAGCAAACACCCTCAGTGACAAAGTGAGGCTCACAGATGCAGATCCAGTACAAAGGGCAACTGCTTTGTAAGCTCAGCTCCAGTTTGATACCTTGCAGGACCTCTGTGGAGGCAGGATGCCACTGGGCTGCAGTTGCTGCAGGCTCCAGCGCTCTCACTGCCCGGGCTGATGCCGGGACAATTCCCATCCCTATCCCTGGCTCTGTCTGCTGTGAGCAGTCTGGGCATGGGGCGCAGGGACAAATCAGACCTTGGAGCCTGCTCAGGGACTACAGCAAAGCTCTTGTGCGGCAGCAAGTTAATTCATCGCACCCCATGTGGCCTCTGTGGGCTGAGCTGTGCCCTGTTGCACAGGCAGCAAAATGGCGGGGGGGGGGGGGGGAACGGGGGGGAAAGGGGCAGCGGTGTTGCGGAGTTGCGCGGGGAAATCGGCCGAACCTACACCGCGTAAACGGAGGTGACGCTGGTGACCCGCAGCTTCGCGGGTCAGTGGAGCTGCGTTGACCCGTNGGGGGGGGGGGGCTGAACTGGGGGTGCTGAGTGCCCAGCGTGGCCCTGGAAAGCTGCCAGGCCAGGCACACTGCAAAGCAAGGGCCGTGATGAGAGACAGGAATAGAACCCGGGTCTCCTGACCAAGAAGCTCCTTCCAACCCGATAGGCAGGTGGCCACGAGCTGAGCACGAGACAGAGCTCAGATTAGATATGGGGTGCTGAGTGAGTGCAGCGCTGGGAAGGACAGCCCAGCACCCAGCCTGCCCGGGCAGGCAGGAGGATGCTTCCCTGGGGCACCTGCGGATGGCGGGCCTCAAGCTTGAACCCCTGGGGAGCAAAAAGGGGAGCCAGGAGTGTGCCAGTGCTGCTGCCTCATTTGGTGGCACTGCATTTGGGATGGGGACAACCAGCCCAACGGTGGCATAGCAGAGCCAGGCAGACCAAGAGTTGCAAGAGCAGAGATGAGCAGCACTGGAAACAGTGCCATAAATGCTGAGCACGAGTTCTTCAGTACTAGGAAAAGCCACAGAGCAGCACAGCCATGCCCAGAGCATGCAGCGGTGTTGGAGCCTGGGCCGGGGAGGGGGGCAGCACCAGCCCACGTGCCTGCCTGCGGGACATAACACCCCACGCTCTGCCCAGCCCTGCCACGTGAGCCCTTCCCCACCCAGCTGGGGAAGTGATGCAAGAAACCGTGCTTTCGTGCTTTCCCACAGGTCTGTGTGAAGCCCCATCACTTATCCCCCACTTAGAGGCGAGGAGGCATATCCCAAATTCCCGTGGCCGGGCAAAAGGGGAGAGCAGGCTGCCTTGTTCAGCCACCACCATGGTCGCACCAACCAGTTATTTTCCACTGGCCACATGCAGGTACCAAGCACCCTGCTTGGCAAGGAGGTGCCCAGGAGGCTCCCACGTTGTTTGCTTTGTTCCTCGGTGAAGGGATTGAGCCGTGATGAAGACCCCTTCGCCCAGAGGTTGCTGGGGACATGCACGGCACCCAAGGTCTGGGAAGCCTGCCCTTCTCTGGGGCTGTGTAACCCCAATAATACAGCAACAGCAGGGAGCTCTGGCATCAGCCAGCCCTGGCCCTGCTTATCTTGGGAGTCACAGCTGCAGTGGAGGAAGCACTTACATCATTAGGAGAAAATTAATTAGCGAGTTGCCTCAATAGCAGCCCCATGTCAGCAGGGAGCTGGTTTTCAGTGCAGTGTAGCATGAGCCGAGGGGAGTCTGGACATCAGGAAATCTGAGCAGCCTCCAGGACCTTCCAGCTGGGTGGCTGCTCGTTTCATGGGCTGCGGGGCTTGGAGGATGCATCCTGCCCTAAGCAGCCACGGCTCAGGTCATGCAGGGCAAGCACGTGCCCAGCCCTGCCCTGAGCAGCCCTAGAGGGCTTGGGGCACAGCCCCAGACCTGAGCAGTGCAGAGCCTTACAAGAGCTGCCCCATAGAGCGTAGTGGGGACGAAGGCAGCCAGTGTTCCTCCAAGGCAGCTCTGTGGAAATCCCTGCAGCAAGAACTGTGCCTGCCCACCCAGAGGGTTTCAGTGGAAAGGAAGGAAGGAGGGAGAAGGGCCTCTGTGCTTTGGATCCTCCCTGCTGCCCTTTGCCCAGAGGGATGGGGCCAAAGGAGCTGAAGAAGGTGAGTGCTTTGCCCCTGCCCAGCAGGTCAGGCCTTGGAAGGGAAGCAGGGAGCCAAGATCCACCAGCACCTGGGGCTGGGGGAAGAGCACGTGCAGAAATGGCATCAAAGACCCATGGCACGACATGGTAGGACTGGGCAGGGCACGCAGGGTTGGTGATTACCCCATGCAGCTGGAAGTACCACCTCCAGAAGAGGACCAAGCTGTGGCTCGATTCTGGATGCAGGAGAGCTGGAGCCACCCAGCCAGTGTGGGGTTGGGTCCATCCACTCCCCTTCACCCTGGGCAAACAAGGGGGAACAAATAATGGCAAATGGGCTGCGAGGCTCTGCAAGCAGACACACTGCCTGCCTGTGTGCGTGGCCCTGGGTGCGACAGACAGGGCTTTACGCCCTTGTGCCGCTCCCAGCTCCATGCTGTCCCCTCTGCTTTCGAGGCTGCTCGGTGCAGGAGGCGAAGGCAGCAAAATTCCCAGACCAAAATTACTCGGGGCTTTATTTGTAAGGCTAACGGTGCTGGAGGAAGTGGATTTCCGCAGGCAGTGAAGAAAGGCTGCATTGAGAGGCCAGCGTGGGCAGAGCGCAGGGGACGCGGCCGCCCGAGCCTCTCGGCGGCCCCGCAGCAAACCCGGCTGGGGAGCGGGAGCAGACGCTGACGGACAGGGTGGGCAAAGGGGATCTGTGCCAGGAGCATGGCAGACACCAGCTCACAGAGCTGGGACAAGCCTGCTTTTGGATGGGTTTGTCTAGGGACAGTCGACTTTGGGGCCAGTCTCCGGGTGAACCTTTTCCTTCCCCCATCACTGTCCTGCTGGGATTCTCTGGTGTCTCATTAAAGGTTGTGCTTGTCATGGGGCAGTTTTTTTATTGGTGGCATCTCTTCCATGCCATCTATTTTCACAAAACATTTGCTGTCTCAACTGTGGCTGGGATTAGCTAGCGGATCCAAAAGCCGTGAGGACAAGGGCCAGGCCAGCTTGCGTAGGTGCCATTTCCTGAGGCTGTGAAGGGACTTTGGCACAAGGACACTAAGCATGAAAGATCCCAGGAAAAACCCAGTGCAACCTTAATTCTGTCACATCGCAGCAGTTTCAGTCTTGGACTTTTCAGTGAGAGGGCTTCTACAAGCCAGCAGGGGCAAGGGGCTCTCTGGGGGTACCCCAGAGTGCTGGGGGCAGGAAACGCTGCAAGACATGGGGCCAACGCAGCCAGTGGCAGCCCTGAGCGCCTCCTCCTCCTCTCGGTGATGGAAATCCCGAGTAGTTCTTCTACCACTGAGTTGTTCCTCGGCTAGTGGCCAGTCACCTCCCCACACCCCCTCACAGCGCAGCCACCCTCGCACGAAGAGCGCAGCGTTACCCAAGGCTTTGCCCACATAAAGGGCGCTGGTTTGGGACTATTTCCCCATGCTCAGCCTCAAACCCAGCCAAACTGCATCTGGCACTCAAAACCTCAGCCTGAGCACTGCTCTCTGTGCCGGAGCTCAGCCCCGTAGGCACCTACGCTAGGGTTTTACCAGCCCAATTAGTTATTAGAAACTGAGTTTTTATGTGTCAGCCCTCGGTCCCTTTGCTGCTATCACTGTGCTATGATCTGACCAGGGTCTGGCCAAGGTTTTTTTCTCAGCTGCAAAGAAGAGGAAACACGTTTGCTTCCTGAGCCCTAGGCAAGCCCCTAAATACCAGCTCAGACTTTGTCACTGCCAGAGTCACGGGGGATGGTGGCAGCACCCCCCGACTCGGAGCACTCTCCCAGCCAAGCGGCCAGGCTCGGCAGCGTGTCAGTGGCCGGGGCTGTCAGTGCCACGCTGCAGACTGCGCCTGCCCACGTGGAGACGTGTTGCTCGTGGAGCCGAGCCGAAATACAGCTGGGGAGAGGCTGCCTGGGGCCGGGGCCGGGGTCTGGCTCGGGCTCTGTCCTGGACACCAGCATCACCTCCTCTCCCCGCAGCACGACGGGACGGGCGCCCCGTGCCTGCAGGGAGGCGGCAGAGCTCGGGCTTTGTCCGGGCTCCCCGCGGTGGGAAACTCAGCAGCGGATCGTAGGCACTCAAGAGCTGCAGGGTGGGAGACGGGCGGCTCGCAGGGCTGGGTGCTGGCGGGCGAGTGCCTCTGGGCTCGCTGCCCCCCTCCCCGCGCATCCCCTGGGGCTGCCCGCTGGGCTGGGGAGCTGAACCGGGCCCGGCCCCGCTGGCGGGGGAGCAGCGACCGCGGGGCGAGCGCTGCCTGCAGCTGCCTTGTATGGGCAAGGCCGGGGCGGGCGGCCTCGCGGCTGCCTTGAGCGCGGGGCTCGGCCGGGCCCCCCCGCTCCGAGCATCCCTGGGCGACCTTACCTGCGCGCCCGTCGGGGCGACGGCGCCGCGGGCCGGGGGCACTTCGCCCGAGTTTCGGGATCAGGCCCGGGGCGCTGCTCCCCGGAGTTTTCTGTCCCCGGGGAGGGCTCCCCANAGCCGTGCCCCAGGCCTGCCCTGAGCGCTAGGGTCTCACCCTTTGCCCCTCAGCTCCTAAGGGTGCATGGCTGATCTGATGGGCTCTCCTCAGGGCTGAAGCCACCCAGGTACAGTGACTCAGGGTCAGTCCTGGCTCACCATCCTGGTGCTTGCACAGCCTCATGGAGCTAGCTGGCCAGCTCTGTGCAGCTCCATGCCCATGGTGCTACCAGGAGCTTGGCTATAGCCATGCCACGGCGCACCTCCGCTTCGGGCAGAGCACTCCCGGTCCGGTCCCGGTCCGGTCCCCGGCACCCTCGGTCCAGTTCGGCACCGCCCCCAGAATCGCCGGTTGGCCCCCAGCACCCCCGGTTCGGGCCGGGCGCTCTCGGTCCGGTCCTGCACCGGCCCCGGCATTCTCGAACCGGTCACCGTGGTTCGGGCAGGGCACCCCCGGTGTGGTCCTTCCCTGTCCTGGGCATCCCCAGTCCAATCCTGCACCACCCCATCACCCCTTCCTGGTCCAAGTGACCCCGGTCCAGGCCCTTGCCACCCCCGAGTCTGGTCCCGCATAGCCCCTGGCACCCCCAGTCGAGCCTGGCACCCCCACTTCTGCGCCATACAGGGATGGGCACAGTGGCGAAGCCCAACACGGGGCATTGCCGTGGGGCCCCAGCACTGTTTCGGGGTACCCGGGTCCATGGGCACAGCTGGGTGCAGTGCTGCTTCAAGCACCCTGGATGCTGCCCTGGCCAGGGCTCAGCTGGGTACTCAAGATGCCATGGCTGGTTTTTCAGGGCGTCCTGCAGCCCATGGGGCACTCCCTGGCCCCATGGTCCCTCGCAGCCTTCTGGGGGTTGGCTGGCCCCATCCAGGCATCGTGAGGGCTGAGTCAGCAGCCATCCTTCAGGAAGTCTGACCACTCTCTTCTGGTCGGTGCTTCTGAAGAAGAAACCCCATTATGAAGCTGGTGGTGGCCAGGTGCCCGGACCAGGCACCCTGCGCCCAGGCTGCTTTCCAGAAGGACGAAAAACCCCTTTGCAAATCACTTGTCACGATGTTTCCTCCCCAACCTCAGCCACAGCCACATGTGGTGTGGCTGGAGCAAGCCCTCCTGCCCTGCCCCATCAGCTCTCACAGAAACAATGGGAAGGTTTGGGGCTCCTCTGATCTGGGAAGGAACCCTTTGCCCATAAACTAGAAAGAACAATGGGCCTTGGGTGCACCCGAGGGCCCCACCTCACGGCATGGTCCTTGCTGACCCTCTCTCAGGCTGCTTTGGCGGAGGTGGGTCTGTGGGTCCCCTTCTCTATCCTGGTTCTTGTGCCACCACGGGACAGAGGAGGAAGGTGGAAATGGATATTTTTGTTCCTCAAGAGGTCTTGGCTTCCCTCTTCAATGTGTGGCTCCTTGAGCTCTTGCCCTCAGTTCAGAGGTGGGTAGAATAGAACAGGGTTGATCTGATGCAGAACTGATCATGTCTTTTACTGTCTCTTTAAAAAAAAAGAAAATCAAATCTCAGCCTCTCATTAGAAATGTGTTTCTAGCTGCTTGCTGCTTATTGCCACCACAACTAGATGTACCATTTTCTGGCATCCTGGTAAGGCAGAAGTAATTGGGCTTGTACAAATTTCCCAGTTCTAAGGGGAATTGTTTTAAGTGTATTTACAGCTTCTCAGTAAGTTTTAAGAGTCTTCTGCTCCCCATAGATGCAGCAGGGCTGTCTGGCAGAGCAATGCCTCCTTTGTGCCAGACAGGTTTGGGGTCTCAGTGCCAGTGTGCACCACCCAACCCGGCACCTCAGGGTGGCCGGGACTCTGCCACATCTCACCAGGGAGGGACCAGGGCATTTCTATCCTCCTGGGCACCCATCCCTGAGGAGGACATGAACTCCAGGGAACGTCAGCACCTCTGGCTGCGGCCGTGATTCATGAGCGCATCCAACACCCGCAAGCTTCTGACTCACATCTCTCCTTTGGTCTCTCTCTGGAGACGCTGAAACGATATCCATCTCAGCTGGCTTATAGATAGCGGCTCTCAGTTGTCAAGGTTACTGGTCCCTCTCCTTTAATTAAGCATATAGACATGGCACAGGTATCTTCAGCAGCTGGGGGTCAAGGGGAGGGTGGGCTGGCATTCCCCCAAGGGATTTGTGAGCAGCACGATAAACCTGGGCAGATGAGCCCCCCTGCAGGTCACTGCTATTACTTTAGCTGATCTCCGCACTCATTAGGATTATGATTAACACACTAAGAGGTACCTTCGGCTCCCCATAGCACAGAACAGGCGGTGGGGAGCGAGAAAAGTGATTGCATTGCTGTGACAGTGTCTTTGTGGTGACACTGCTGCTCTCCCATCCCGGAGAAGAGAGCAAAAATGAGGGGCACTCTAACATCCTGCTGGTGCACAGCCACTTTCTCATGGAGCGAGCAAAAATATTCCCCTCAGATACAAGGCAGCAGCCCCCTGTGGCCACGTGGGTTATAAGAGGCTGTGACTTGCTCAGGGGGTAGTTGCCTTGGGCTGTTCTTGAAGGCGACTGAAAATGCCCTTGCAAACCCATGCAGACCAGGCAAGTCTGGGTAGCAACGAGAGTTGAGGACTTAGAATAGCTTCTGAAAGAAAGTTTTGTGTTCGAAAACCATGGCATTGGCTTCTGCCAGTGTCATGCTCTCTCTTGCAGTGGTTTTATTTAGCTCCTCTCCTTTAATTTCTGGCTGGCAGCCAAAGCACAGAGCAGGCCAGAGAAGATAATGTTGATTATGTTAATTTAATAGGAAGAAGCAGATAATAGAAAACAAGTGAGTGGAAAATAGTGGGAGAAAAGGGGCTGAGGGGAAGTAAGGGTGTAGGTAGGAGGGAGGGATGTGTTGGCCCTGGGAGAGACTTGTAAGTTCAGCGCGTGGGCTGTGTCCCCTAGACCTGGGTATGACACAGGCTGAGCGTTCCCGAGTGAGCAGAGCAGTGTCGCAGCTTTGGTCCCACTGCCACCATCACCCCAGTGTGGCCCCCGCGCAGTCTGACGAGCCATCACACGATCTTTTTCGCACAGCCTGATGTTGCAGAAGTGGGAGCCCTGGGCAGAGGGATGGCAGCTGTGGGTATGCCAGTAGTTCACCTGGGCTCTGGTAAATCATCCCATTTCTTGTGCTTCAGCCTCTCTGTCCTTTGCCCTTCCCCACCGGGCACTGGGAGCACCCCTGGCACACATCTCACCCTGCCCTTGCAGAGAGCTCAGTGGATCCCAGCCTGCCCCATGCCACCTTGCAAACCAGCTTTTTCAGGATGGCTGGGCACGATCAGGGTTGATTTTGGGGTAGATGGGCCAATATATCACCCCAGACAGCTGCTCTCTCATCCTCCAGGAGGTCTTCACTGTGGGATGGGGAGAGGGGCTGCTCTCAAAGGGCATTTTAGTTCTGAAGGGAGCTAGTAGCAAACTGACTGGAGCAGAAGAGCTAATCCAAGGTGAGTCATTCCCCCCGCCCCCCAAGGGTGAAACATTAAAGCAGCTTTTTATGAAAGGCAAATGAAATCCCACAAGTCAGAGCCAAGAATAAAGAATTTATCAGAGAGCAGAAGATGCTACTGGGTGACTTGCAGGCAGACAGAGGGAGCATTTGCTGAGCAGCCTGAGATATTACATCTCCTCTGTTGCTCCTCCAATGCAAAGAGCACTGCCATTCATCTATTTTTAATAACGGTGACACAGGTAGTGAACCTGACTTCAAGACTGGGAGCTTGTCTTCTTCCCCCTGCGTATCTGTCCTGACTCATCTTCCTTTCCAAGGGCCCTTCACAGCTTTGTAACCCAGCAGAGGAAGAAAGGAAAACCAAAACCAAAATAAAAAAGCAGATCAGACAGCAAAGCATGGGAGACAGAGAACCATTCTGGGAGAGGAATAATAAACACTGGGACTTTGCTGGCTCAGAGAGCCAAGGAAAGCTAAGGGGCTGGGAAATCTGGATGTATAACAGGGTCACGCTGATCTGAGAGTGGACTCTCTCAGGCAGCTGAGCAGGGATCCAGTAGCAGCTATTGCTTGTAGGTCTCAAAGCTCTGCAGAAAGCCCAGACTGGGCAAAGCAGGGGCAGAGCTGAGGGTGGCCAATTCCAAGGTGGTGGGGCAGACAAGCTAAAGAGCTCTGCTGTGACAGAGGTCTCCAATTTCAGTGCCACAACATGTCTCCATGCCGTTGTAATTGCAGAGGTAAGGGCAGCAAGTGTGAGGAGTGTAACCACGGGAGGAGGGCGGACTGCACAGACCTGGGAAGTGGCTTCCATCCCAGAGAGGACTTGGCTTAGCTGGGGAGGGAGGATGGTGCACCAGGCATTGGTATGGGGCAGGAGAGGCGGTCCTGAAGACCACGTGGGCTGGTGGCTTTGATGCTTAATGGGACTGTGTGGTTTCTTTGGATGCCCACCATAGTCCAAGCTAGTGCAAGTATTTCTGCACTCTGGTGGCTGTTACTATGAATACATCTTTGTCAGGTGTTTAAGGTTTTTCCCCTACAAAATTGGTATTTTGGCATCAGGCGACCCAAAAGCTCAGGGGCTACTGAAGGGAGCCGTGCCCCAGGCCTGCCCTGAGCGCTAGGGTCTCACCCTTTGCCCCTCAGCTCCTAAGGGTGCATGGCTGATCTGATGGGCTCTCCTCAGGGCTGAAGCCACCCAGGTACAGTGACTCAGGGTCAGTCCTGGCTCACCATCCTGGTGCTTGCACAGCCTCATGGAGCTAGCTGGCCAGCTCTGTGCAGCTCCATGCCCATGGTGCTACCAGGAGCTTGGCTATAGCCATGCCACGGCACCGATGCAGTGTGGACAAGCTCTGAATTGAAGCCAAGACTGCATGTGACCATGACAAGCAGGCAGGGGAGCACAAGACCGCGGCACTGATCACAGCAGGGCAGCTGCCTAAATGGGTATGTCCATCTGCCCCAGCACAAGCCCTCTCTGGCTCCCAAGGCAGGGTGTCTGGCGCTGCTGCCAGCCTCTTGCCTGGCCTCTGTCAGCCTCCTCCTGGAAAAGGAACATGGAAGATGCTCTGACAATCCCACAGGTGCCAGGTCTCGTGCAGAGATGCACGGTGCCAGGTTTGGCCTGACGGGGCAGCATGGCTTTGTGCAGAAGGACATGCTGGTTGCCTTATCTGCGCTGGTGGTGAGATAGAATCGTTAACTCTGTTATTCATCAGTAGGCATGTTAATCCTCATCCAGAGGACAGTGTGCAGGCAGCACCTGTGGAGCCTTCCTTTCTGCCAGGAGGATGGTCATGACATGACAAGGAGCATGCAGTCCAAGTGCAGCCCCAGCTGTGCCTTTCCCTGCTCGGAGGGGTGGGAAATGTCCTCTGACCCACAAGCAAACCTCACCTTGGTCTGCAAACACCACCTGCAAGGCTGGCTGAGGGAGGTGCGGGTGGGAGGATACTCCTCCAGGGGAGCCTGTTAAGATGCTTTTCAAAATCTAGGGGTTTTGGTGTGTGTCTGAAAGACTAAAGGGATTATTTTTCATTGCTGTCCTGATAAATGTCCACTGACAGGGCCTAGAAAAGGGACAGCATTGACATGAGACAAGGGCAAATTCCAGGCAGTCCCACTGGGACCCTCTCCTCTGGCCTCTGTGGCATGACTCCAGATCTCCACTGGTGTAAGTCAGAGCAGAATTTGAACAATCCTATCTAAAGATGTTCTTCCTTGACAGTTTTCATTATATAAAGTATTTCACGATTAAATCACTAAAATGCCCAATCTCATCACAGTGCTGTGAAGCCGACCCACTGTCTTGGTCCCCTGGGCGGGGTGGGAGACAGTCCCTGTCACCTGACGCTTGTTTAATTTTGAAGCCCACAAAACTTCTCTGTTGGGGAAAACACCTGCTCTGCTCCAGTGGAGGAAACTTGTGTGGCTACATCACAGCATCTTTCTTCTCGGGCAGGAGAAATGTCCCAAGCTTCTCTGCCTCTGGGGCATTTCCAAAGCTCAGAGGAAGGGAATTCCCCCTCCTGCCTACTCTCACCCAACTTCTCTCATGTCTATTTTTATTGCCACCCTGTGAGTTAACCCTTGGCTGCTCTTTTGCCAGACTGGTTACTTTTAAAAATCCAAAGCGATTTGTCTGGGGAGGAGAGTCAGCGTGAGAGCAGAGAGGAGCAAACCGCAAGCCACAGAGCTGTTTTTTGGAGTGGCTGATCTTTGCATGGGGCAGCAGCCTGGGGGCAGCTGGAGGAGAGTGGAATACTGCGGTGAGCAGAGCTTCCTGTGGTGTTTACAGGGTGTGTGACCCTTCTGGGATGCAAGAGAGAGATCGTTAGAACAAAATATGCTGTGACATCTGGAAGACTTTGCCTTTGATGAGTCTCTTTGATGAGTCTTCTAATACAACGATAATTTTCCTCTCTCTGGGAAACAGAGAAGACTACAACAGCCACTAGTGTTCTGCAGACTTCAAGGCCAGAGATTTGGTAGGGTACTTCTGCCAGCTGCGAGGAGGGACAGAGACTTTCTCAGATGCTTCTGCTGTTGATGCACATACACACGTGCTCACCAGCAAAATGCATGTTTTTCTGCTTTCAAAACGTAGGCCTTGCCTTGGAGGTAAAGCTGTAAGAGGGGTCATAAGACTATCTTATTTCCCTCTCAAAACAGGGATCATCCATGACATAGACCACAGGGCCTCACGCAATGTTACACGAAATACAGTTTGAGGGCTTCCAGCTGAGAGTTAACTTGACTGAATCACACTGGCATATTTTAATGATGTTGCTTTGCACAACCCCATGGGATAAATGCTTGTTCCTAGATATTACCGTTACCAGTAAGACATTTGCAGGCCAAAAGCGGAGACAACGTATGTTGTGTTTGGGAAGGAGGTGAAATTTATGACGGGGTACTGGGGAAAGATCGTTCATTTACTTTAGTGCCGGGATTAGCTCCCAAAAAGAGAAGTAATAAAAACCTACCAGCAGATGTCATCCTGAGGCTAACCGATAGCAGCGGGACGAGGGGTACTGCGGGAACAGCGAGGTGAAACTGGAAGGCACGAGGGTTTCTTTAACGGGGTCCAAAGCTGCAGGAATCACTGCACCCTGGCACGGCGAATGCCAACGGAGACAGAGGTGTTTCAGAGTTGGCTTTGTAAAGCCTTGTCAACTTGCTTGGATAAATCCCAGCAAAATGCAAAGCATTGAAATTTAACCTTAAAAAAAAAGTTCTAAAAAATTAGTCTTGGTGAAAAGCCTCATCCTGGAGCTCAGTTCTGCTTCAGTGTCAGAGAGCAGAAGACACTGACAGATCAGAGTAGTTTCATCTGCTTCATCACTGAGTGAAATATTATGGATACAACTAATTGTTTAATAGCTTAATTGCAAAAGCTTTGCTGCACCCTGTGTTTGAGCTGTCATTAGAATAGATGTTTGCATATGGTTGATATTTAACATTTGGGAGTGTGGGAAAATTGCCTGTGAAGGAAATCCGGAAGGAAAATTAAAAAACAGGACAACTTTTTTCTCCACACAAAGTACCTTTAATCTATTACCTGTACAGAAATTATTACATTTCTTGCAGTCAAGTTTTCAGGGAAAGTTTCGCTGTAGACTTGGGTGAAATTCTGAGTGTAAATTCAATCAATACATTGCAGAGTGGAGGCGTTAATCCAACTGTAAGGGTAAATCTCCATTCAGTATTATTTGTACAGTCGGTGCTGATGTTTCCAACACAAAACTCCCTCAAGCACATTTTCGATTGAGCTGAAAGGACTAGATGTAAACTTAATGACAAAGGATAATGAGAAAACATATTACTAATATGGGATGGCAAAGTTGAGTGGCACATTCTTGTCCGAGACTCTCTTTGGTTATAACTCTGCTGTTTTTAACTGTTTGGGATTCGGCGATTCTGTCCAAGACTCTACAGCAAATGAACTTTGTTTTTGAAGAGTTTCAGTAAAAATAGCTCATCCATTGCCAAGGATGAGGTCAGGGGAAAAAAATCAGTCCCTTGCCAATGCAAAACAAAACCAAAACCCCCTCACAACCATTTGATGAGATGTTCTAGTCCTGCCGTGCTTTGGAATGGATATTTGAATTCTGGCAGTGTGTCCTAGCAGGAAGAGAGGTATCTTTTTCTATACTTGCTACAAGCTGCCTACATGTGGATAAGTTGTACTTTGAAAAGTAAGTTTGCACGCAAAAAAAAAAAAAATCACAGACTTATTACAGCTCATTACAGCTTTGCAGGCAAAACCTCAAAAAATTTGAGATACAGGCTACGGGCAGGGACCCGAGGGGCCGAGCAGGGTGTCCTGTGCAGCGTGCTGCTCTGCTGCCTGCCTGACGAGCAGGACGGAGACCACTGCGCTTCCCGGGCCGACAGCCTGTTGCCGGCCGGCGGCCACTGGCGCACACCCCCAACCCTCGCCTCGGCGGCGGCGCCCGCAGTGCGGGCCCACAGCGGCTCTGCTCAGCGTCCCGGCCCGCCGTCGCCATGGCAGGTTCCCCTGACAGCTTCATGCCTATCGCTGCCCCTAAGCAGACGGCGATTGGCTTTCTTGCCCGTCCGTCATCAAGCACGCCGCTCTTCTACTGGCTATCTCTGTTATTTATAGCCCGCCCTCAAAGGCTGACCAGTGAAAGAGAGGCGCCCCTAGCAACGCCCCCTCCTTTTCCTGCCACTGGCTCCCGCTCGTGTCTAGGGAGTTGTTGTCTCTCGTATGGCTGGTCAGACCGCCTGCCTCTCAAGTGGGTCACGACCAATTAGAAAGGGGCACTCACGTGGGCTACCTGCGAGTCCCTCCACCTTGACTTCCCTTTCACCATTGGCCGATTGCCGCCGTCTGTCCGTCGTCGATTGGTCGCTAGGGAGGGGCGGTTCCTGGTCGGGTGCCGCCCCTGCACAGTGGGCGGCTCGGCGTCGGCGTCGGCGCTCGCCGGGGGGGCGGGCGCGTGAGGAGCCGAAGGCGGGGGCCGCGGCCGAGGGAGGAGGAGGAGGAGCCGCGGCTATCGCGGCCCCGGGTCCCGCAGCTGGGCTTGCTCCTCACATGGGGACCCCTCGCCCGCC
>VZSC01001606.1:322026-383617 GCA_013398225.1 Steatornis caripensis | reverse complement strand
CTGATGCTCTGTAATTAGGTTAGAGCCTATCTGTGCTGTGGATTGGAGTGACTAAAGCCAGGCTAGGAGACGAATGGATTTTTGCAATGTCCTTCTGTAGAGGTTTAGTTTTGTATTATAATTGGACCCTAGAAACTGTTGGCAGTTATACTGTGGGCATAAGGATCAAGTGGCTTTCTGTTTATTTGTGGGGTTTTAATCCCGAACCCCCCAGTCATATTTGCCTTCTAAATATGTACCAGAACTTATGACTATGCTTGATGCAAATATTTTTAAACGTACAACTTGGCCCTGAATCTTGAGCTCTGTGGTAAGTTAATGGCTAGTCTCTCTTACTGGTTTCAGACTTGGCTGCAGTCACAAAATAAATGAACTGTTTGTTTCAGCTTAGCTTCTTGTAGAGGTTTGTTTGCATTATAAAACCATGATGCAGTTTAGCAGACTTCCAGTTTCTGGAGTGGCGTAGTAGGGCTAATGCAGGTCTCTTCTGAGGAGTGTCAGCCCTAGTAGTGGGAAGCTTATGCTATGACAGTACTGGCTAGAGCTAGGAATTATCCCCTACAGGAGGGTGTGAAATTAAAGGAAAATGTTACCAAAATGAAGATAGAAAATGTTGGGGTTTTCATGTTCAAGTTTAATGTTGTAATTAAGACTTTAAACTGGACCCTAAGACTTAATCCCATAAAAGTAGTCAGAAAGACTTCAACCTTAGGATGAGCTGGGCCAAACACAGAGCAAGCTCTGGTACTTGTAGCTGTCTTGTCTGTAAATATTTGATATTGTCTTTCTCCCAAAGACAAGAAGCTTAAGTTATGGACAAACCAAGGAACGGATTTCCTCTGTTAGGAAAGTGAATGACAGCAGTTGAG
Source organism: Steatornis caripensis (assembly GCA_013398225.1). Taxonomy (NCBI): domain Eukaryota; kingdom Metazoa; phylum Chordata; class Aves; order Caprimulgiformes; family Steatornithidae; genus Steatornis; species Steatornis caripensis. The sequence goes on along the minus strand of VZSC01001606.1, from coordinate 382,748 downwards.
AACAAAATTATGGAATGCCTGGTTCTCTTTACCTGTTTAGTTTGATTTCTTGTGTTTCATTCCCAAACACTTTTTTCTTTTTTTTTTTTCCTCCAGGCTAAGGACCTCAAAGTCAATTCAGTCTTTGGAAGATTTTGTTCTTTACATTCCTCTGAAGCTTTTCTGAAATTTGCACATTATACTACCGTGAATTATCTTTTTTTTCCCTTCAAGTTATTATTTTGTTGAGTGACGCTTGCCAGCATAATCCCTTCGTGTTTTTGTTGTGCTGGGTTTTGAAGCTGTATCACACTATGAGTTTAAGTAGTTAACTCTTGGCAAATGACTTATGTCAAAGCTTTGGCATTTTGTTCTTCAGAAAACCTTTTCAAATTAATAACATGCATCCACCAGATTTATTGCTTTCCAGGCTGAATGCCTAGCGACAGTCTTCTGTGTCTAAAAATGGTTGTTGTTGTTAAGATAATCTTCTAGAAAATTGTGAGTTTGACATTTGAGTGCAAATATGCACATGTTGTAAAGACGCTGGGGACAGAAAAAGTCTTAGTAATGAATTGAGATGTTCTTGGCAGGATCTTGTTTTATACCTTGAGGCATTAAAGAGATGCTACTAAAGTTGTGAAGCCGTACCCATTTTTGTGTCTATGCAGTATAACATGTTAAGTACTGGCTAATATGTCACCTGTTAGTTTTACATTGATGTGCGGGGTATAACTTGATGTGCTATTATGGGGTCTCCATCTTTAAATACTTGCAGGCTTAGACATTGGTTTTGAAAGCCAAACATCTAATTAATGAAATAAATGCTGATAATACTTGTATTTATAGTAATTTCTACATTGATTAAAAAAATCAATGCATTCATGCAGTGGAGAAACTGATCTTAATATTATATTAACATTCGTGATTTTTTCCTCAAAGGTTTGCTTTTTATAAACCAAGAAACTAAAATGTGGTAGGGCATGAAACATTCTGAAATTGTGCTTTTCAGGGATGTAATAAAGGGGTTAGTAGGGCAGGTATGCATTTTGAGAGGTGTATTTTGAAATTATTTTTTCTTGGCAGAGTGAGGTGCATTTTTCTTTTAAAAGGATGTCAGAAAAATTGGTCTGAGAATTTATTGGGAAATGTTTTTTAGAGTATTTAGTGTCTTTTTTTTTAAACTGGCTGTTGAGCACAGCTTAAGAGTTTTTTTCTCACTGAAGTTCAGCTTAAAAACCTACGCAGCAGCCTTTTAGTTGGTTGCAGAATTTGCAGGATACTCTTGGATTCTGTACAGTGCACTTTAATTAACCATACAAGGTAGTAAATTAAAGTACCTCAGACTGACTTGACAGTCAATTAAACCTTGGTTGATTTCATTGAGAATGTGATCATTAGTGTAATTGGCCAAAATCACAGGAGGCCCACTTGGAATTGTGCCCACTTGAAATTTTCCTCTAATTCTGTGTATGCAGTGCTGGGCAAAACCCGAGACAAATGGAGCTCTATCCTAATAATTTCCAAGGATTTCATGTAGCTGTCTGGAAAGAAGGCGAACTCTAGCAGGCAAAAATGAAGGAATGGGTTACTTGGGAATCCAGATGGCAAAACCTTTTGGGGTTTGTGTTGTGTGAAGTACTTTGAATCTCTTCTTTCATTGTGGGATTTGTATAGAGTTTTGCAAAGTTCACCATGTGATTTCAATCAAAAGGATGTGTATGTGTGAGGGAGGGTTTTTTGTTTTGTTTTGGGTTTTTTGTTAAATAGATTGAGAAACTATGTTAAACGACTGATTTTTGTTAATGGTATCTGGATACTTAAGACAAAGTTAGGCTTTTTCTCCTGTTTAAGATCACTTACCTAACTTGGTATCTTCCTCTACTTAAGACAACAGCAATCTTCTCTATTTTGTTTTTGCATGTATCTTGCTTTGCCCGAGAGCTTAAACTTACAGTCCTGATTTAGAAGTTGCTTTAGTTTGCTCGGCTGCAGTGCAGATCTGCTGTTTCATTAGATTTAGCAGGGATGTCTACAAGCTCCGGTGTCCACTTCATATGGCCTTACTGTGATACTGAAATGTCAGACTGTGCATTTCTGGGGCAAGTACTTGCTTCCTTGGAAAGTGTCTAGTGCATGTGGGTACTACTCTGATGCAACTAAGTTCTAGAATATTGTTTCTTAAATTGCAGCAGGTTTTCTGATCTGTCTCAAAAGACACTTGCATCTCCTGTTCCAGAAAATTAACACCATGGTTTCCTGCCTACCCTTTTTCCACAGATGGTTCTTTATCTCCTTGAAAAGTAACCAAATGTTAGTTTGTCCCTTTCAGATTAAAAGGAATTATTTAAGTGTGCCTTGGAAATTCATGGGCATTTCTTCTAAAGCTGGGGAGGTTTGCTGGGCTGTTTTTCTCAGCTGGAGAGATATAACAGTCTTTATCTTCCTATGGTGCTTCTGTACCATTTCCAGACCCTCAAGGCTCATGGGGCAAGAATATTAGGTCAGTAATTGGATCCTGATCTTCTGTGTGGCAGTCGGCCACACCATAACATTAGACTATATAGCAATATCATCTGAAAAGTGCAGTAAGCTCGTGCATGTGGGCGTCTGCATATAAAATTCTGTAGGAATACCATGACAGAGATTCAGTTTTCTTAATAAGGCCCTGGTAAGTCTTTCTTGTATCCATCTCTCCCCGACTCCGATTTAGAAAGGTGAGTGTTAAGATGTTTGAAATGAACACCCTTGAAAAATTTGTGGCAGAGTGGGTTGTGGTGTTTTTGTTTTTTTTGAGAGGACAACCTCAAGTTCACACAGTTCAACAGAACTTCTGAAGGCAGGGAAGGACTACATGTTTTTCTGATGTGTTGGCACAGAGCATCTCTGAAAGATACACTGCATACAAAACATGGATGTTAGCATTGGTGTATATTCAGAGGACAGCTGGTGTGCCTCTGTTTTTGAGATGCTCTTCAAATTTAGTGTATTGTTCGGGTTCTGTACATCTGTGTAAATAGAAGTATAATTGCCTGGTCTGCTCCTTGTTTCATGATTATTTTGTCCACCACTTAAAAAAAAGTATTTATTGTTTCCTTTCCCTCCCTCCAGTTTGTCATTCACTCAGACCAAAAAAAAAAAAAATCTATCCTCTTTGTGACTGCTCACTTTGTTCAGGTTTTGTAGGGGCTCACCAAATCGCTGCAAATGAGCAGTTAAGTGTGGAAAAGATTAATAACCTCCTGAGCCTAAGGTTTGGAGGAAAAAAAAAAAGTAGGCCACCTGTCAGGTTTGCCACTCCAAGCTGAATTTGATGGGCTCTAGAGTCATCCCGATTACTTCATCATCCTCTTTACAGTAAGGGAGTTTTTTGATTTTTTCTTTTTTTTCTCCTACTTGGCAAATGTAGCTTATTTCCTGTGTTTTCAGTTGAACTGAAATTAATATAGCTTATAAAAGTATGTTTGTGAGAACTGTTGTGGCAGTTTCTTACAAGAACACTTCGTTTTTGTAGCAGGATTGTTGATGTTTTTATAAATTTAGGGGCTAGATCTTTAGTGCATATAAACTTCTGTTCCTACCAGTTAAGGAACTGGTCTTGGAACACTCATAGGTGGAAGCTTTAAAAACAAAAGTTTTGGTGCTCCAGCTACTATTGTTGACAGCTAATAATTTTCCTTATGTCAAATGGAAGTTAATCTGTTTTTTATAATTATGAATCCTTTGTTCAATCCCTAATGTGAAATGGTTTCTTGCAATAGCAGTATGTTGGTCACCAGCTGCTACTGAGTAGAATAGAACGTTATGTTTTGTGGGTTTCTTCCTGCTTAGTTGATTGATTTAGCAACCAGAACTTCAGTAAAAAAGAAAGGGGGTGGGGAGGTAATTAAAGTTGTTACCCGTTAAATTTTGAGTTCCAAACCTATCCATCTTGTTATAGCCAGAGCATAGGGTATTTCCACGAATCTACTGGAAAAGTGCATTAGATTGTCTGTCTTTTCTGTCTTTACTGATGGTGCTGTATGGTCGGTTAGGTTGGGTTGGTTTGATTTTTCTTTTTTTTTTGTGCTCCTACTTGGATATCTTCTGCTTTTTTTCCTTATTCCCTGAAACTGGTGTAAGCTGCACTGGAGTCCTGTCGAACTTACTAGATATGTTTACGATAATAGTAATCTCAATTTCTTGTGTTCTAGGATCCAAGAAGAGTAGAGAAGATAGCAAATTACCTAAGATGTGAGAAGTCGTCCCTTAGCTAGATAAAACCTTGTTTTCAAAATGGACCGAAGTAAGCGGAATTCAATAGCAGGATTTCCACCACGCTTGGAGCGCACTGAAGACTTTGATGGTAGCACTGGAGAAGGGACTGCATCCCAGATAGGAAGAGTTTGTACCTCTTCATACCGAGCCCTGATAAGTGCCTTTTCCAGACTTACCCGTCTTGATGACTTCACATGTGAGAAAATTGGCTCTGGTTTCTTCTCTGAAGTGTTCAAGGTGTGTATTTACTTCTTTCCTCTTTTCATGTTGATTGCTTGGTGTTTGGTGCTGAGAATGTATGAGAATATCAGCAGAAGTATTTTTCACTGAAGTCAACTGTTTGTTCTTGTATTTGCTTTACTCAGGATGAGTGAGTGATGAAGAACTTGCAGGTCTCAAGTATTTCTTTCCTCTGTCGCTCTACCACCTGTTTTTTATCACTTGTAATTTATTAGGGGAGTTGCAGAGGCTATTTCAGAGAAACAATAATAGCTAAAAAAAAGGTATATCTTTTGATCTCTACCACATATTTTTGCATTCATGTAGTGTATTAAACACCAATGGCTATTGGTTCTCGCATATGTGAGTATCTTTAATTTAGCTAGATTATTAGTTTTGTGGGATTGTACTCACTCCTTTGGTAGTCTTTGCCTCCCAAGACTTAAATGCATATATGTTAGGAGATCTACATACGGTTACTGAATTTGGAACCATAACATTTATTGCACTGAAGTTACAATACAATTAGCTGCTCTTCTGTTTCCTGTGCTCCTTGTTATGCCATGCCTCTAACTCAATCAGAGATTGCTTTGAAGTAAATAGCATGAATGAGAAAATCTGATGCTGTCAGTGACTTGCTGCTATGAGCCTGGGAAGTGGGTAAGCAGAGAAGAGGGTCATCTCTAAGTAACTGGGGAATAACAGGCCTTGCTTTGTTTGTGTGAATTTCAGACTTCATCTTTTGGAGTAATTTTGTCTTAGATTTATCTCAGTGTTGTTGATTAGACATTGTGTCTCTTCCTATTCTGTAAATTCAGGATTTTGCCCTCTTCTCTTTGTAAACCAATTTGTGAAACCATACAGACAACCCCAGTTTTGTAGTGCTGGTGATATTTCTGCTCTCTGACTGTTCTGGTGAGGTGTATCGTAGAGGAATGGGACATTGAGTTGACTTCCAGGCTTTCAGGTATTGCGAAAATAATTTGCTTCCTTGTCCTAGTTCCTGATTTTAAACAAAGTCACCCTTCAAATTATTTCCGTTTCAGTGAAATGCCAGGAAACTTTATCTCACAATATGTTATTTTCATTCCATGACACTTCATGTGGTTTTTTCTTTAAGAAACCAAAAAAACTTTTATCCAGCTTTATTGCTGTGAGTAGAAATGTCATTAGAAAATGAAAATTATTTTGGTGTTGCTTTAATACCCAAAGGCATTCAGATCTCCATGTTATACCTCTCTGTTGGTGTAAAGGCAAGTCACTTCACAAAACTTTTTCTTTTTAGCTAGCATATGAAATTTAATTTCCACTAACACAAGTCTTTAATTCTTTCAAAATGGGCATACATGAAGACATTTTGGGGTGTGTATGAGACTTGATACGGGTCAGGTCTTGGTACAGGTCTTCACAAAGCCAGCTTGTATACCAATAGAAAACAAGAGTTTGTTTTTAGTTTTTTGCTTGTTTTTCTTATTTTCCTGTTTGGAAAACTTTTGGTAATGCATTTTGTAGCAACTGTCTTTATGTCCAGACACTTCTTAATGTGGAGTGAACTTACTTTTAAGACCGTTTGTGCCACTGGAACTCATCTTTACATCCCTTATGGCAAAGCTGATGTGTAAGGTACCAATAGACTTGGGTCATCTCTAAGTAACTGGGCAATGCAGGCCTTGGTTTGTGTGAATTTCAGACTTCATGTTTTGGAGTAGTTTTGTCTTAGGTTTATCTCAGTGTTGCTGATTGGACATTGTGTCTTTTCCTAGTCTATAAATTCAGGATTTTGCCCTCTTTAATACTTGGATTTTCCAATGCTTAGATTATGAGTTTATCCCTTAGTGGTATTGCCAATCATATTTATGTTGGGACTTCAAAAAATTCTGTAGTTGAATAGCTACATGCTTTGTAAACAGACTTCCTAGGTGAAATAGCTATAATATTCTACCATGCATTGGTGAGGAGCATCGTGGAGAAGCACCCTGAGGCAAGGTGCTTGCATATCCAGCGGAAAAGTACAGTATTATTGATTGTTAGGAAACAAAAGTAGGTAGGGGGAGAAAAGTGGCTAAAAGTAAAGGTAAATTTCCAGCATTCATAGTAATTGATTTATTAAGAATATCTTAGGAGAGCACTTGGTTTAGTCAGGTGGTGGCATGCAGAGGTAAACAACTGTGTGAGAATTTATGTTGGTCAAGAGAAATCCCTGATATCCAGTTTACCTTCCTGTGCGTAAGTAAGTCTGCTAACTCTTTAAAAACCTTCCCCGGCTACTGCCCTTGTCGGTAAGCTAGACATCACATGGTGTCACTCTGCAATTGGTGGCATTACTCTGAGAGCGATGGTAGTAGGCTGAGTATCTAGTGTCTGTTTTCCCAGAAACAACCACAGACTTCCTGCAGGGACACAGTGAGTGATAAAGCCTTTTCTTTCACATTAGTTTCAAACAAGGTCTTGCTTCAGTTTTGGCACAAAGCGATGAGAATGCATTATGACCTTATCTTAGATGCAGTTCCATAGTCATTTAAGCAGGTTTCTGTTCTGCTAGTTTATCAGCCTGACCACCTCTGTCATTAATCCTGCCGTGCTGATGATCAGATTTCACGCAAGAGCCTTGATGTGCTTCCAGGAAGGAGAGCCTCATGGTTTGACACAGTTAAAGTTCAGTTTGATCTGCAGGCTCCCAGCTAGATGATTGAACCCAAGAAAAATCCAGGATAGTTCTAGACTTACTGCATTAGTAACTTTCAAGAGCAATGAAGCCTTCACTTTAAATTAACAAAGGTATCTCCAAAAAAACCCATGTGGCCAGAGATTTTTCAATTATGTATTTGTTGTTTTGTATCGTACATCGGGTTTACTCAAGTGATTTAGCAAAGAATGCTTGGACCGATTTGAGGGTTTGGGATTTTTGTTTTGCTCTGTAACTGACATATGTTTTCAGTGATTTATTCCCCTCCATCATTTTCTATGGAAACTCCTTTTTAAATATGGTCTATTACAGTGAATAGAAGTTGCTTTTTCTTAACTTGAGAATAGGAGTAGGTTACAGCTTAGATGTATAGATTAATGATTAATATATTAATCATATGTGCTATGAATAATATCTTAGCATTTCTATTGCACCTTTATTCATACACAAACTTTGTGCTTTATTCAGGTTAAAGTATTAAATTAGCATTTTTATTTTGTTAGCCATCACTATAACGCTTCAAATTCATATTCACTTGAATACTAAGTATTACAGAAACTAGTTTAGAAAAACTGAACTTTGTCAAACTACTAGCAATCTAGTTTGAAGCAACTGACTGACTAGTGCCTGTTCTAATTTTCAATGGCAAATGCAGAACACTGGGATTTGCTTTTAGGATTGAGCTAGGCAAAGACTGTTTCTGTAAATGAACAATGCCCAGCCATGATCCCAGACCTTTAAGTTCCTAGCTGGGAAGACCAGTAAGGGCTGATGGAGTAGTAATTGTGAGGGAGATAAGCATCATACTGAAACTAAATACCATACTAGGAAATAGATACTATTTGTTATAAAATGTGTGTGTTGGAACAGCAGTCAGACTAAAGTTGAGGATGTTTTTCTATTCAAATATACCTTCAGGTTCAAAGCCAATACTAAATATTCAAGTTGCTGGAAAATTCCTTCAGGTGTTCTTGTTGGCTCTGCATTCTGTAGTTGAACTTTTGAGAGAGACTGGAAATACTTTGATAGTTTGACTGAATGTTAAAAATGGACTTTTTTGCAGTTCATCATTCATGTATACATGAATACAGGGATCATTCGATCCAATATAGAATTGTGCAAATTCGGTGTCCTCTGCTTGTGTTTTGGGAAGGTCATGTTGCTGTACAGGTGTGGTTGCTGGGGAATTTGAGGGTTTTGACTGTTGAGGAATGGTGAAGTCTTTTGCTCTTGAGGGGAGAATTCATGGTTTTTTCTTGGAGTTCTGGATGCTAAAATAGTTATTTCACTGCAGACAGCTCTGCTGCTGTTTTAAGTATGTCTAGCCATCTAGTTAGCAGTACTATCAGAAGATAATTCAAAAGGAGGAGAACAATTTGTTTGAGTTGCTCTCATTAGTTCTGTAGTGCAGAGACACCTCACTGCTATTGTAATGTTGAAAGCTTCCCCCTCCCCAATAGCTAGAGGAGAGCTGATATATGTATAACAGGGAGAAAAATAATTTCTGTTTGTCAACAAGCTTATGTTGTAAGACCTCCTATTTGAATACCCTGGAATGATGCTCCTCGATTCATCAATTAGTTGTTAATCTTTATTTTGTATGGTCAAATTTATGTGCTCTGACTTTCAGAAGTGTTGACTGATCAAAGAAGGTGGGCCTGTTTAAATACACACCTTATGCCTGAGGCTAGGATCCTGTTTCTCATATTTATTTAATGTCTTCAATGTGCCTTAAAGATAAGCAGCATCCAGCTGTCTAATGTGCAGGGAGAAACAGGGATGATGTGGAGTTGTGCTTAGGGGTAGTGTGAAGAACACTTACATATAATTCTTTTTTATAAAGTACTTGTACTTACCATAAAACTGGTAGTTCTGTCACCTCTAATATACACTATACAGTATTGTTTATGTTTTGTATCATTTGTGATACTGTGTCTCTCGGGCACATTGTCTTGCGGCTGGGCTTGATCTCTGGAACATGTGACAGTGGTAGATCTGAGAGAGACTACTGATCTGCCTTTCTGAAAGTGACTCATTGAGAGATGTCTCCTTTTGTTTTTTGGCTTGATTACCATTCTGCTTGATTAACATCTCTGCGTTTGTCTGTAATTTTGCAGGCCTTGAGGAACCCAGTGCAGAAATTTTTGATGTTAAACAGTAGTCAGTTTCTTTTGGCCTCTGACCTAGGTTTGACAGAACTTACTGAACTAGAATAAACAGTGCAGAGTAAGAACTGTACAATAGAGTAAGTGAGGGACTAACTCATAGGTCTTCAGACACAAAGGTTATGAGAATAGACAGGTAACTTGACTAAAAAAACCCAAACTGTCTTGGTTGGCATGAATATCTATTTGCATTTTACACTTTGCCCATTAGATCTCATAGTTAAGCTATATGTTTGACAATAAACTGTCTCAAACAGTTAAGGCTTGGAAGAGTTATTAGGCCATCTACACACACACTGCCACATAAACAAAGGTCATATTTTACCAGTAAGTGCTATTTCGTCTACAGCATATGTTGGCACCACATAACAACAGTTTGTTTTGTTCCCTCCCTGCTCCTCACTGTTGGTTATTTAGTTTAGTTCTGAATTGAAGACCTCAACGATAGTATCATGGATTCCAGTGCTCAGTGTTTTATCTCACTGTTGTAAATTTGTATGTAGCCTGAAGTCTCTGGACCTGTTTGTCCACCCAGTTGTTCTTTGTATTGTTTTGACTGGGCCAGCGTATTTTTGGTACCTCTTCTTTCCTCCCTATAAAACTTGATGTACATTATCAGGTTAGGTTTTGACCGTTTTGGTGTGTTAAGTAGTCCCAAATTCTGTCTCTTTTCTGTCCCACCCCCACTCTGGGAATGACCTTGTTCTTGCAATATAGGCTTAAGTCTTTCCAACCTATTTCTCTTTTTAAAGTGGACAGCCTAACTCAGAATGCCCGAGTTTTGTTCTTAACAATGACATGTAAAAACAATTCTTTTGCTTGGTGTCACACTTTGTTATAACACACACCACTTGTTACTGTAGCACATTAGTACCTTATGTTTAATAGGTATGGGTCTCCTGTTCTGTAGCTTTCAGTCCGTGTTTGTAGTGAAGTTTTTCATTTGGGTATGTTAATTTTTGCACAGATGGACCTAAGATATGAAGTGACCTTCACTACTTAGTGAAATAATGTGAACAGGGTGATCCTACAAAGTTAGAAGTTTCAAATTTTTCTGAGTGGCAACTTCCATCAGTGAGCTGGAAGTGAACACAGAATATTGAGTAACAGAAGGCCTAGCTCGGTTCCTCTGGAAGCTCGGTAAAAGACTTGAGAGAATGATGTATAGAATTATAGAATGGTTTGGGTTGGAAGGGACCTTAAAGATCACCTCATTCCAACCGCCCTGCCATGGGCAGGGACACCTTCCACTATACCAGGTTGCTCAAAGCCCTATCCAGCCTGGCGTTGAACACTTCCAGGGAGGGGGCCTATCTTATGCTGCTTTGTCACGTACAACTGCATCCTGCGCTGTCATCAGCCAGTCTTTAAACTAGTGGGTTGTGGCACGAAGCCAATCTTACAACAGCCTGTGTGTTCATGTATGTATATTGCTATTGTAAAAGATTTATACAATTAGCTTAATAAATCTTATAACCTAATTTTAAAATTAATGTAAAAGTGGGAAGGGTTGTTATGCAACCTACTACATTATCCTTAGCTGAGCCAGGCTCAAGTTTGTGGTATGTTCTTGGCAGCTATTTTCAGCCTGTCCTTTAAACTTCCATTACAGAAGATTGTAGAACCTCCTTTGGTCTACCCAGGCCATATTTTTTTAACTATCCTTTTATAGCTAGGAATTCCCAGTTTGAGTTGTTTCTACAGCTGGTCCTGTCTGTTTGCTTATTGACTCTACTAGCAACTCATTACTGACAGAGAGGGTTCAGTTTTCCTGTGGCATTTAGTGATAGATCATGTCAACAGAGGCTTTCTTCCAAGAGTAAAATGTCTGTGAATGTGTGGAAGGTGGGAAGGAGATATTTGAGTAGTTTTGTAAATGATTGTGCAGAGAAGAGAATGCCAATTCAGATGAAAAGGAGAGGACAATGCAAAACGGACATGGAAGAAGTGCGGGGGAAAACGGCTTGAGTTTTGATGTCTGAATTCAACGCAGGAGAGGCACTGCTTGGTTTTCAGCCCATGCTCAGCAAAATCCCCTTGGAGAAGGTGTTGGAAACCAGTGGCTTAGTGTTTGCAGACAGTACTTTCCAGAACTGAAACCTTTATTAACTTGGGTTTCGACAGATAAGCAGGCACTGCAATATTTGAACTGTCAATGTGTTTTAAATCTAAATGCAAGTCCATGCATTATTGCCATTATTGCCATCCATTGCAGGATGGTCAAGAATATAATTGGTATAGAGCTCCTTCCTGCAGGACAAGGCTCCAGCACACTCCCAGGACTCTACAACAAAGTTCTTACTGCCTCCTCTGTGTGCACCTGTTTGCTGCATAAACAGCATGTCAATCTTCAGGACTGTCAAACCAATACCTTTCCCTCTTAATTCTGCTAAGGGGGAAGGGACTTGATGTCAACATAAATCAAGGGGATTCTGGGCTGGAGACAGACTTCTTAATCCTAATATACCCTTTTGATTATTATTTCAAAACTCTCAACATAAACACTGACAACAGGAAAAAGTTTGTTTCTTTGTTAATACTAAACTAAGGGATGAATTTGGCTCTTAGTACAACTCTGGCTTTTGCTTTTGAACAGTTTCATTGCTTTGTCAACAGACTTTAGGCCAAAACTATGTTCTTCAAGGTGACATTAATATCTCCATAAAATCACTTAATTGGGCAGAATGCTTGTGTGTTTTTTATGTAGAGGAGTATAGGAAGACTATTCATGTGTAGATGTTTTTCTTTATGGTAGCTGTTGTATATGAGATTTGGTGTTGCTGAAATCATAGCTTGGTTAAAACAGTGTGTGTGTGAACTTGTATCAAGTCCCCAGACTTACAGTGTACTAACAGCAGTTTTCCTCTTGTCATTAGTAGCTTACTGGAGATAATTGCACTTATTTTTTCCTGGAAATGAATTCTTGCCCAGTAGACGTAATTGCTTTCTGCAAGTTTTGCTTACATCAAGCTTTGGTATTTTTATTACTGTTTAGGCCTTCCTACCACGCTGTACATCTTTATGTATTTTTCTTTGCTTTATAGATTTGTGGAGTCAAAAGCATAGGGTTAGAAAAGTCTTGTCATCTTGCTCTTGATCCTTTTGTCCCAGGGCAAAAGCAGCTTTATCNCAATGCAAAACGGACATGGAAGAAGTGCGGGGGAAAACGGCTTGAGTTTGATGTCTGAATTCAACGCAGGAGAGGCACTGCTTGGTTTTCAGCCCATGCTCAGCAAAATCCCCTTGGAGAAGGTGTTGGAAACCAGTGGCTTAGTGTTTGCAGACAGTACTTTCCAGAACTGAAACCTTTATTAACTTGGGTTTCGACAGATAAGCAGGCACTGCAATATTTGAACTGTCAATGTGTTTTAAATCTAAATGCAAGTCCATGCATTATTGCCATTATTGCCATCCATTGCAGGATGGTCAAGAATATAATTGGTATAGAGCTCCTTCCTGCAGGACAAGGCTCCAGCACACTCCCAGGACTCTACAACAAAGTTCTTACTGCCTCCTCTGTGTGCACCTGTTTGCTGCATAAACAGCATGTCAATCTTCAGGACTGTCAAACCAATACCTTTCCCTCTTAATTCTGCTAAGGGGGAAGGGACTTGATGTCAACATAAATCAAGGGGATTCTGGGCTGGAGACAGACTTCTTAATCCTAATATACCCTTTTGATTATTATTTCAAAACTCTCAACATAAACACTGACAACAGGAAAAAGTTTGTTTCTTTGTTAATACTAAACTAAGGGATGAATTTGGCTCTTAGTACAACTCTGGCTTTTGCTTTTGAACAGTTTCATTGCTTTGTCAACAGACTTTAGGCCAAAACTATGTTCTTCAAGGTGACATTAATATCTCCATAAAATCACTTAATTGGGCAGAATGCTTGTGTGTTTTTTATGTAGAGGAGTATAGGAAGACTATTCATGTGTAGATGTTTTTCTTTATGGTAGCTGTTGTATATGAGATTTGGTGTTGCTGAAATCATAGCTTGGTTAAAACAGTGTGTGTGTGAACTTGTATCAAGTCCCCAGACTTACAGTGTACTAACAGCAGTTTTCCTCTTGTCATTAGTAGCTTACTGGAGATAATTGCACTTATTTTTTCCTGGAAATGAATTCTTGCCCAGTAGACGTAATTGCTTTCTGCAAGTTTTGCTTACATCAAGCTTTGGTATTTTTATTACTGTTTAGGCCTTCCTACCACGCTGTACATCTTTATGTATTTTTCTTTGCTTTATAGATTTGTGGAGTCAAAAGCATAGGGTTAGAAAAGTCTTGTCATCTTGCTCTTGATCCTTTTGTCCCAGGGCAAAAGCAGCTTTATCTGACGTTCTTGGATATCTCCTTAACCTATTCTTTAAAGCTGAAAGTAGAGACCACTGCAATGGAAGCTACTAACTCCCAGATGTCTCTGAAGAATCAATGTTACTGAGCAAGAGAGGGGAGGCTATGTCATAAGCCCCACTGGACTGAAAAACCTCCAGCAGTAGATTAAGCTATTCTGACTTCCTGTGAAGATGATGCGTATGAACAGCCCCTGCATTTGGTTGAGCTGAAAGGGCAGAAGCTCTTGGCAGAGGGATGGTAGAGATCCACTAAGGAAGTGAGAAAGCATCTGGAAGATTTCCTTTCCATCATCTATATATGCTTTCCTCATACCTTCTCTATTTAGAATTATTATAATTTTGCTTTAAGGAACAAAATGACACAGTCAATCTAGAAATTTGAAGTACAACAAAAATGTCTTTCTGCATAACTTATAAGGAAGTATTTCTGGTATTCAGGTTAAAAATAATCTGAAGGCAGCACTGAAGAAGAAGTCAGCTGATAATGTGAAATCTCATAGGAAACCTCAAATCTATCTCACGCTTTTTCTTTGTCCTTACTGCTTCGGTTTCAAAGTTCTTTAATTTTCTAGTGTTTTGAACATTTGGTGTAAGGTTTACACTAAGAAAGGATCCTTTTTGATTGCCTCTGGAATTAGGAGCCTGATCAGGAGCCTGAACAAATTCAGGTGTTCTTCAAAAACTGTGTAAAATATTAGAGGTGAGATCACACAGCGTTCATGATATTTATAGGACTGTTTGATAGGCTTAAAAGTATTTTATTTTAGTTGCCCTGTGAAGTATTTGTAGGAACCTGTCTAGTTGTATGTATTAAATACTTTTTCAACTTTGGGTATTTGACCTTTCTAAAGCTGGGGAAATGTAACACTTAATGTCAACACGAGGGGAAAAATAAAGAAGTAAAAAATTGGTTTAATAAGTAGAAGAGTGAGTGATTCAGTGAATGACTTCAGTCTTAACACGTTTGGTGTTTAAAAATTGATGTCATTACAGTGCATAAACAGTCTTATAATGAGAAAACAGTTGTTTGAAGGTACTCTCTAGTGTAGTGATAAAAAGACATAATAAGGCTCAATGGCTAGAAGCTGTGATAAGAATTGTGCTTATTTTGAAAAATAAAATGGCTCTGGGAACAGCCTCACCAACCAGAATTTGTCTTCTCTCTCGTGTTGGTTTATTGGTGATACTTGTAGCCATCCTGGTTTTCTGAGAATGGTCTTGATTAAGCTTGGCAAGCTGTTGAGAGACTTACAGCTACCAATAGTTTGAGGCCACCAGTTTTGGAAACTAATGGTCTAGACTATTGATTTCTTTTTTAAATTGAAGGTTTTGGGTTTTTTCTTCAGATTGGTGTTGCTATATCAGCAAAGTGAGATACTTAGGCTCTGCTTACAACATGTAGCGTCAGAAGAAGTCCTCATAGGTTGGAAAATGAGTTGGGAATGAGTAAGTGGATTATTCTACATATTGGTTATGCAGATCTAATATTTGGTGTTATAGGCATGGGGAATATACCTTGTGACTGAGAAATGCGCTGCTCAAATGGGTGTCTCGTCTTCCTCACCCAGGTGTGGTGTGTTGTTCCTCTTCTAAATTTCTTCTTTTATTCTGTTGCAGTGGGATAGAGCCATTGCTGTTGTCACTGCCTTCCCTGTGTGGTGTGATGCCTTTTAAAAAGGCAAACAGCAAATCTTGTCTACACATGCCTTTTGGTCTCATTTCTTATTTCAATTTTAAGCTGAAAATCTTCCCCTCTTGGCTAGAAACACTTTCACCTTCTTCTAGATGACAGAAACAAGATATTTGGGACTTAAGGTCTCTTATGTGAAGTTACAGTGTTAAAACACACTGCTAATTGTTGGCTTGGGAATACAGGCACTCTGTATGTTATATAAACTGGCCAAGAAGGCTAGATAGAATAACTTTGAAATTTAATTTCAAGCTCTTGAGTTATATCAGCTGGGTGGTTTTAGTCGGTCTCTTTCTACACTGATACTTGTCAGGAGTGTTCTGGAACTGAGATGAGGTATAAATCCTGAGGACGCTGGTGCTTGCTTAGTCAAAGTAGAAGTCTTGTAAGTTTGATTTGTCTCACACTGTGTGGAGTATCAGCCTTTTGGAATCCTTCTACCAACTGCTCAGGTGATTTGTATGGTAACCACTAAACCAGACAGTTGTCTTTCTCTTGCTAATGATTTTTTGGTTATTGAGGTGCTAAGTCCCTGTCATCCTAGCCCATGTCACTTAATTGGCCAGTGCTTTTGTAGGGCACAGGCTGTGGGTAGAAGTAGTAATAAATAGGCCTTATTTCAATGGTTCATTGATACAAGAGTTAAAAAAACCTCATCTCTGTTGTAATTCTTTATGGATTGCACAATTGGGGCAAAATACTCACTTCATTCCCACTTATGTGCATCATTGAAATTCAGGATTAACCTGTCTGAGTTGCAGGGCATTCTTAGCCTTACATTTAGCAGAACTGAGAATGCTTTGAAATATGAAGCAGAATGGAGGGCTAGTTTACATTTGCTATCTGAAGTAAGTCTCAATTTTTATTTATTTATTTTCTGGCTGGAAATCTTAGGTGATTATTACATGCATATCTTTATAATATCAGCTGAGGAAACACTGGGAGTGACTCAAAAGCTGTCACCAGGTAGCAGATCTACTGAAAGCCTTGCCTTTTGTAGTGGTGTTGAAAAATTTAAAGAAAACTTTTGAATTAACTTCCATCATATTTATCCTACAGTCCTGCTTGGCATCACTACAAGTAAAGTCTAAAACTATACTGGGTGAAGCAATTCAACGAACAGGGGAAAGAGTTTCGCTTACACTGTTTCACATTCTCTGTTTTGGTCAGCCAACTTCTCTGCTGAAGACAGAAATCTTTGGAAAATATGGCAGAACTATCATTATACTTTGAAAGTGAAAAATTTGTTTCTTAAGTAAAAAGCCAAAACAAAAATCACTGAAACAAACTTGATGCTAAAAGAATATTCAGTCAAAAAAAAAAAGAATGTAAGTTATTGTAAAGTTGTCCATTTTGAAATGTACTTATCACCTGGTTGGAAGCTTGGCCTCTTCTATCTGTTGTTGAGTAGCTGATATGTTGAATGACTAAGGTAAGTCTTTGTTGTCCTCACAACTAGTGAGAATCCTCACAAATTCTGTCAACAATAAGAATGTCAGTCTGATACTGTAACAAGTGGGACCTTGCAATAAGAGATAACCCACTGGTTGGATTTTGTATTTACTACAGTGACTTCTGTAGTTCAGAGTCCTTTGGGCCTTTGATTTTCTTCTGGAAGAAAAGTTGTGCCAATCTGAGTATCATTGCACAGTTTCCGAGGGGCAAAGCAGGTGGCAAGATTCCCTTGGCACAGAAATGTTTGTGGGCTTTTTGTCTTGTTTTCCATAATAATTTCTCAAGCACATTTAAATCATCTGTTTAATTTTTTGTTCAGGATGGAGATGTGCTGGGTTGGCAGCTCTGGGGTTTTCTGCGTTTTGCCAGCTGGCAAACACGCATGTTTGTTTAAGCTCATTCATAGCTGATACTGAGAGACAGGTGCTGATTTACTGTTCTTCAAATAACTGTGCTGGCACATGTCCAGCATTAACATGACTGTGCCTAGAGAACAGAGTGCATCACTTAAGATCGTTGTGAGACTTCTCTGAATGCTCTTTTACTGGTTTTGGGAGGAGGGGAAAGGTAAATATATTTCAGTGATGGATTTCACTGCCTGTGCCTGGAGAGTATGTGTGTGATGGTAATACATGTACATGTGTTGCTGACTAGTATGAAATCTGAAAGAGAAAAGTGCAAGTTATTATTGATGGCAGTGACAGAAAAGACATGTTTGTAGTCTCAGGCCCATAGGGAATGCTTCTTCATAGCCCCTTACCAGCCATTAGTAATGACAGAGAAAGGAACTCCAAAACCTGCATGATACAGCTTGTTAGACTTTACTTCTCCAGTTTTTGGGAATTGTGTATGAGAGTCATCCAAGATATGCTGTTCCCAGTAGCTGCTGAGGCAATATACAAATTGTAGGTCCTGTCCTTGTGAGCTTCCTCTGGGAGTCGCCGCGGCTGCTGACTCGATCTTGCTCTGCTTGTCACAGCCGGAGAGCGCTTTGAGGTGAGTGCATGGCACTGCTCTGCACAAGTGGGGCCTTCTGTTCAATGGACTTGTTGGATTAGGGGTTGAGGAGAGGACAGAGCTATGAAACATCTGCTGGAGGAACCAATACTGAGACAACATTGCTTTGTTTAAATAATCTGTAGCTGACAATCTGTCTAACACTGAGTCAGTAGTGACAGTTTGTAGCTTTTTCATTCAGCTGCCTGCAATTAAGTCCTGCAAATCCAATTCTTGTGCTTCCTAGCCTTTACTGACAATGAGGAGACACATAACAAATTGCATAGTATATTTAATTAGCTGGGAGAACTTAAGAAGAGCGGTTCCATGAATTCTTAAATAACAAGAAACTATTTAGAACTTTTGGTTTTGGCTGTAGCCTAAAAATTATTAAATGTAGCAACTTATAAAAACTTAAGTATCCTCAAGTAAGGAAAATGTAGCTCCTTTATACTCCCTGCTCCCTTCTTGTTTGTGGTTGTGGTCAAGACCTAGTGCTGCCACTGTGATTATAGTAGCAATAGTTGTGTGCCGGTGGGCTCTGTTCTGAAATGTGAGACTGACTTCCTTATGCATGCATGGTAACACTTATTTGAAAGATTTAGGAGGGAAAGGTAAGGAAATTATTTCTGCCCAAAATAAGACTTTTTCTCAAGGTTTCCAAACAGATTTTTGAAAATGAACCCAAGAAATGTGTTTGAATAGCAGTGATGACATCATTGGTACAGTGCGGGAGACTTCATGCTCATTACCTAACTGTTAATATAATTGCACCTTCAGTCTTTTACAGTATGTGGCAGGAAAACTCAGCCTGAAGTGTGTTTTGCTTCAAAATTGTCTGCAGATTATGCAAATACCATCATCTTTCATACAGGATAAACCCATTGTAACATGGGAAAGATTTAACCATAAGTATTACAAATTACACAGGAAAGTAAGGACGCAGATACAGTATCTGATTACGTATTATCTTTGGATGTTACAATAGTCATTTGCAGATGTCAAATTTCCAGTTTCTGTGACAGGTAGGTAGCAATATCACCTTCATTTTATAGAGTTAAAGAGGGAATGAAAGTAAGTGAAGTAGCACACCTAGGGCTGTTCAGTGAGCTGATGGCAGCTAACATGAAAAATGAGGAATAAGCTCCCAGTTCTGTACTTCAAACTCAATATTCCTTTCCAGGCTATGACATTAGACTCGGGTATAAACATACTTGCACTGTATACTGAGGTTGTGGTATAATGATGCTCTCTTGCATTTTCTTGCCTAGTACTTAAGAGGTGGGCCTACATTCCTTCTCCTGGATTGCAAAGGGAATTTTATAAGGTTACATTCTGCCAAACTGGCTGCAAAATCAGTCAACTTCCCCACCCAGGCTGTGCCTGCTCATATCTCATCTCAAACTGTGGAACAATAGTCCTCTGATTAATTTGTGCTCTCTCTCAAAATAAGACTGTAGTCTCTTTTTGCCTTTATGATTTGATTGTGATCAAGTTAACAACAGAGATTTGCACAGATTCGTATCAATGAATGGTTTGTTTAAAATAAATGAGTGCTGTATTTTGGGCCCTGGTTCTACATTACAGTGGGGAATGAAGAAAAACAAAATACAAAAGAAAAATTGAGGAGTTTTTGGCACACACAAATGGATTTACAAAGTATCAGTGGTACTGCTGTCTTACTAATTATAAATTCACTTTGGGGAAAAAAATCGGAGAACTAATTTGACTGTAGGTGTGCAATATGCTGTAGTAATTGAATTTGCTACTTTGCTGAATTGGTGATGCTACAAGTTACTAAAGTTACCGAAGCAGGATCTTTGTTTGACCAATACAAAGCCTTTGTGATAAAGGGAAGATGGTAAAGGCTCCAACTTTTTCTGTGTGTTTCTCGCAACTGTTTTTAGTAATAGAAATTAGTGGAGTCACAATTACTACCAGGCTTTTGAAAGGTTTTGGGTTTTGTTTTGTGCCTAGCTTCTGTACTTCTTCTGAATCTGTGCTAAAGCTCTTGTAATATGAGCTGACTAGTTTTGTTTGGCAAAGTTTTGTTACACTTGGCAGGTTTCTCTCTTGCCACAAGAAGTTAAGAGCATAGTGACATTATTATATACTAGTACTCTGAAAACAACCACAACCCAATCTGACTCCCTAGCATCAACATAGTAGCTTAATATTATCTGGACTGATGTATTTCTTTAAGCTTCTAGTTGTCACTGCAGATTTTCCTAGTGACATAAGATTTTTGCCTTGATATAGGCAACACCACTATGAATATGTGTATCTGACTGTGGGTACATTTTAATGTTTAGAAAAACGTTTGAGATTGCAGTTTTACAAACAGTGTGATCTGAGCTGAAGAGCAGGTTTGTCTTCTCAATTAAAAGGAGCTTTCTTCAATCAAGCATAGAGTTATACTCTGTGATGTAGTTAGTGCAAACAGCCTAGAAAGGTAACTAACGTAATGTCTTTGTCTCTTGTCATCACAAGAGAAAATAATTGCAAATTAGATGAAGACACTTAGACTGTTACAGAAAAGGAATTGATATAAGGTGGCATAGATAAATAAAACAATAATTTGACCTTTGCTGTATGTGTCACTAACTTGAAGGCTGCAGGCTGAGTGTGAAGTAAATATTTGAATTGGTGAGCATAAAGTTGGTGAGCTAGTATAATATGTGCAGCGTTTTTGTGGATAATACAGTGAGCTCAGAAACAGGAAGCAAACTCAGGTAAGGCCATATAAGTGGACTAGAGAGGGCTGCTTTTAAAATGGTACTTTGGACACATGGTGGGAAAGGGGAAGGTGAAATGGCCAGGTGAACACTGATGTGTGTAAAAGAATGAAGAAAGAATTGGTGCAGGTGTTAGAGACAGAGGGGCAACATGACTATGTAGTAGGCTGTATAAGATCTGTAAATGTAATTAAGCATCGAAGCTGGATGCCAGAAGGGTGAAAGGTAAGGAAAAACTGGAAAGCAATTAAATGCACTTTTGGAAGAGAACAGTGACAAAATACTTCAAAATAATCGTTATATAGTTGGAAAACAATGAAAACAGAGTGAAAAAATAGGGGCAAAACTGAAAGTTATATTGGCACATTTATAAGATCAATATTACGAAATGTTCTTCAGATGCTTATTCTAAGGACACCTGGAAAGGTACAGTTAATAGTAAAGGTCATACAGGCCTTGTGAAAGATGAAATCAAGACTAGATTTCAGCTATTGCTTAAACGCTCCTCCACCTTCAGTCTAGGCAAAAAATAGAAGTAATATAAAGGCTTGGATTTTCAGAAAGCCCTGACATATCTATACGACTTAATAAATAATTATTTAAATGATATTTAGGGTTTTTTTAATAACAAATAATTTTGTAGCTAAGCAGCAAGCTGAAAATTAAAACCACCAGTATTTGCGGGATACTTCTCGTGTGAACTTGGTACAGCATTTATGTAGTGACTAGTTCTTTTGAATGTGAGCCCTGCTCAATCACTATTATGAGATTTCCTTCAAATACATTACTGTTTCTGTGCCTGGGTCCATGACTTCCTCTACTTCTCACCTTCTTCTAAAGGAAGCAATAGGGTCCAGGATCAGAATATGGTTTGGAGACCCAGTGAGCATCCAGGCCATGCAACTAGCCATAGCCAGGTCAAAGTACTAAGAGTACTTTGATCCTAGAAGAATCAGGGTACAAAGGGACAGTTTAACTGCCTGCCAGCAATAAAACAGGGAGGCAATATCTGGTTACTGTGACCTCAGAGTTGGAGACGCATAGGTAAGCAGACTGAGAAGTCAGAAGCGCGTGCAATGCAGCATGGGAAAGCAGCTGTAGGATTGTCAGAATATTTCTAAGCAGATACATGATCATGCAGACATCACTGAAAGGTTACTTGCTCTGATATGCAAGGAACGCTAATTAATAATAATGTCAACAACTTTAAAGGCTTTACAGCAATCTGCTAGTTGCATCAGTGAAAGGTTTGAATTGCTTGAGTGAACCTCCGTTTATGCTGAGTATACAGGCATATGCCTGAGGCAGACTGCCTTGTAAAGAAATGTTAAATTGGATCAGCAATATTTCCAAAATATTTACTAGTTTTCCTTCTGGAGCGTTCAGGTGGTTGAAACATCACTTCCATGCTTTCATTGTACAGAGGTGGCCTGAAAGGAGGTGAAGGATTAAAACTGAACAGTTCAGCAGGGTTTTGACAAGGGATGCCAAAGTAGACCCAAATCCCATGTAGGGTATGACTGACAGGTAAGTAGGCACGGAGGGTAGCGCAAGTGATAGCTCCTTCTGCGTAGATGATCTTGGAGCTTGACCGAGACCTTAAAGACAGGACCTGTCGGTTCCCTGTTGGCAATCTGTTCTTGCCACAGAAGTACTGTTTGCCAGCAGTGCTTCAGAGGAGAGAACACAATTAATTAGCCTTATATATATTCCAAGTGATTAGCGTTGTGTTCCATAATATATAAACTGGTATTTTATTTTATTCATAATATTGGGTATTGTCCTCTTGAGAAGATGCCCCCCTACCTTCAGTTCTGCTTCTTCCTCCTTGCTTAAAGGGTAGCTAGAAAGAGAGGAAGAGTCCCCGTTTTCCCACGTCTCTTCTGGTTTGATTAGGTAATTTGCTGTTCTGTCAGATTCGGCAGGAATACGTCCTCCAACATCAGAACAATATACAGGAGGTCAAGTAAAATTGCTGGTGTTACCTTACTGTGTCCCTTTAAGACAAAGCGTAGTGCAGTGTTGGGTGCTATTTAGAGACCAGTTATATGGACAGAATATGCTATATATGCTAGAAATTTGAGCTATTTCTAGGCACTGGGAAAATGTTTTTATAAAACAAACAAAAACCCACCACAGCTCACCACTGAACCTTGTTCAGTCTATCAAGACTGAAAAGACTCCAGAATATCCTTCTGAAATGGAGGATGGAAAGTTTTATCTTTGCAAAAGCAGCTCAATTTTCTCTGTATGTGGAGTTAGTACTGTGGACAGTCAGACCTTTGAGAAGTGGTTGCTAACCACTTCCTCTTCAGGTATTGGACTGGAAAATCCAGGAAGCATGCAGGACACAGTGCCCAAAAACTTCCCCACCCTCTTTTCTGAGGTTTCCCTAGCTCAAGAAGAGCAGTCAGAACAAGGAAAAGGCAAAGAAGAAGGAAGAAGGTCCTATGATGGGTTCTGCTTTTACCTCAGAGTCAAGATGAAAGGACTTGAAATTTTGGCACAGAAGTGAATGAATTATAGAAATGGGCGGGAATTTAAGAGGTAGCTAGCAGAGTTAATGAGAAGGAAAATGCTGTTTAAGACCACACGCCATCCGAGGTCCTGCTCACCACCTAGCTCTGTTCATTCCCTGTTGGCAGACCTTGAAGCATCTGTGTTGATGGAAAGCTGATTTCTGAGGAAATTCTTTTGAGAGCATGTCTCTGCCTATAGATCTTAAGTTCTTTCAGATTCTTTCCTATTCCCTGCAAACCCCAAATTACTCTACCATAACACCCAAGATTCCTAACACTCCTCCCAGAGGAACCGTGCTGATTTATTTGGTGTGTATGGATTCAAAGCTTTCAAATTGTCATTTTTTCTTAAACTTGCATTATTGGAACAAATCTTCCTTTCTTAAGTCTATAAAAGCATTTTTAAAATGTTTTGTTCCTCAGCCAAAGCATTACTGCTAATGAAACTAATGTATAACTAAAATACAGATTTTAAAAGTCTGTATATAGACATTGACCTGTTCAACTTAGCTTGTTCATTCAAATTGGCTGGGTATGCAAAAGCTGCGTAATTAAAAATTAATGAAAGCACACAATAGACACAAGGAACCTGACAAGTAACAATACACCTCATCAACTTAACATACAGTCATCCTGCTTAAAACCAATAAGCATGCCAAACAGGTGTGACAGGTTATGTGCATAAGGATTCTAGATTATCTTGTTAGAATGCACTAAAGATGTAGTTTGACCAGTTTTATTTTAAAGCCAGTATTGCCACTGAAAGGAGGAGAGTCCCATGCTTATGAACTTGCTGTTGGTTTCTGCGATCAGTGCTGGTTTCTGTGTCCTTCACCTCCTTTCTCTGATCCTTCTTGCACTGGGATTACTGGGTGACTCTGGTTGAGGCAGCTAAGGAGCTCATGGCAGGGCAGGAAGCAGAAGAAAAAACACCTGTGGGCTGTTTTTCTACTCACTCAGTCCCTCGATGTTGTTTACCACACTTAACTGCAACGTTTCCAGTGCTACCCTGTACTTCAAGGCAAGTTGAAAGCGTTAAGCCAGACACACATCTGAGATGTGACACTTTCCTCCCAGTACATCCCTGCGCTGAATTCATGGTGCTTTGTGTCTAGGTGAGAATGTTTAGCTGAAATATGCCCTTTGTTCTTGGAGATACATTGTGCAAATAAAACTTGAAAATGGGTATCACTTGCTGCCTCAGACCTACCAAGTGAGCCTCGCCTCTAAAAGATATGCTCCACTTTTTTCTTGCGTCTGCTTATCATGAGTTTAGCTGTTGTTTCTGTAACTCACATATTGCAGTTAAAGAAACCTTTTATTGGAAAAGATGAGCAGAGTCTCCCAGAATAAAAGGAGACAGACTGCTGTTGTTTAAAATGTACGTAGTTCAAATGTACCTACATCATAATGAAGATTTCTTTTTTTAAATTAGAAAGCTGATTAGAGTCTTAAATTTTTGCATCATCTAAATTTTGCATTATCTAAACTGGTTTCTGTGAGCATGGATGAATTTGCTATGGTGGTAGTTCAGTGCTTTGAGAAGCATACCTTTTCTGTTTCTGAGTTGCAGGTTCAAAGCAAGAAAAGAATGGGAACACAGTTTACATGAGTACTACCAGTATGCGCGTGGGAATGCCCAACTGCAAGAAAATTTGAAGGACTAGCAAACCTTACACTATCGTGACAACTCCTTTCTAGTAGTAGCACACATCTACATAATACTGGCCTGTTTGCTGATGACAGATGGGCTAGTTTGAGAGTATCAAGTTAGAAATGGCATTGAATCATGCATTTCTGTTTGGGGAAGGTAACTCTGTTCTGGTGTGCTGGTTCTGCACAGTTGCTAGAGAAATCCTTTTTTTCATGCAGACACTGTGCAGCCACTACTAACATCCTAGCCTAGGTGGTACCGTGTTCAATAACCTCTCTGCTTTGCAGCTGGGTTGGTATGAATGCTTTCTATCCACTGAATGTATAATCCGCTTCATGGTCTTGGTTCAGAAGTAAACATTGAATACCTCTGAAATCTGCCCTGTAGCTGTAACCAGCGGGTCCTCTCATAACATGTTTTGTGGAACGACACCAACCACTGCAGTGGGAAAAGAAGAGGGAATGAAGGTGAGTTTCATAGGTCTTGGAGTAGGAAACTCTCTCCCTGGAATAACGGGTGGCTTCCTTCACTTGTACCAAGAGGCTGATAACTTTTTTTTCGAACTTCTCAAGCTTTCTGTCATCACCAGTTGCAAAAGAAGAGCAAAATACCTTTCCACATTCAGATAGTATGATTGTAGAAAGTCATGTGTGTGATAAAGACTACGGAAATCAGAGTATAGATCAAGTCGTTTGTCATGAAGGATCTCTTAAGTTGTACTACAACGTCATTTTTTCAGTCTTGCATTTCATATCCTTACCATTGTTTTGCTTGTATCCTCTAGGTAAGGCACAGAACTTCAGACCAGGTAATGGCTTTGAAGATGAACACACTGAACAGCAACAGAGCAAACATGCTGAAAGAGGTTCAACTTATGAATAGACTGTCACATCCGAACATCTTAAGGTATACTGGCTTTTTTCTGAATTGTGTCGAGATTGGTTGTCTTTAATAGAGCTTTTCCTATTTCAGTTTATTTTTTTTATTTCATTATAGCTGTATCTGTTGTGAATGTGTTAGGATATTAGCTCATAATTTAATGGAAGAATGGGAGGAGGAAGAAAAGAGAAAGAAAAGACTTGAGCAAACTGAAAATCCTCATGATTTTGGTATCTGGAGTTTATCAGTAATGAGTAACTTCTTTTCGGAGAAAAACAAGTTTTCGCATTATAAATTTCGGATGAATCAGTAAACTGATATGAAGAGTGACATTTAGCTTCTCTTCGTGAACTTAAATTATTGCAAATTTAACACCATTCAAATAATCTATGGTTACCAATCTTACAGATTAACAGTGCAAAGTGCCATAGCTTCCTCTCATTTCTTGGTCTGTTTTCTAGTTCTTAGCATTTTTTTTACTGTAGTATTGCAAGTTGGGATAAGAGGAACTGAAGAAAAGAAGCTAGAGTTGAACTAATCTGATTTATCTGCTCTTGAAAGGCAAAAGGTAGTTCTTGTTTTGCAGTAGATTACTGGATGCAAATCCAAAATGTTTCAACGTTTATCTTTTCATTTCTTCAATCTTTCAGTCTTGGTTACTCTTTATGATAATGTGACAAGCAATTACATAATTAGCTGAAGCCATAACATTAAGACATTTAAAGGTGTGACGAAAGTGCACCAAATAACCGGTTCTCCTAAACTGCTGTTGCACAGCTGAGTCCATTTTGATAGTCTCCGGCAGTACAGCTATTGCTGAAAAGTTCTGGAGACACACTGAACTTTAACTTAATTTCCTCCTCTTCACCGAACTGTTAAATAATTAGTACTGATTCCTAAAATCTTTTATAACCAACTTTTTTGTTCCTTGAAATCCTGGCTCAATCTTCATCAACTGATGTGTAACAATATTATCTTGTTTGTTTCCTTAGTATTTACAAGGAGACGTACTGGAAGCATTTGGACTATCTGTAGGGAGTATTCCATTAATTCATGCCTACTTTCTCGTTTTTTTTCTTAAAAACCCAAAAACATGTGAACTTAGAGAATTTTTACTTATAGTAAACTGTGTTGGTTTTATCACAGTGTATTTATTGAAGTGTTGCAGTAATCTGCCCCTGATTAGAGCTCTTAATCTGTTTTCTCTGCTCCAAGGTGAGGTGAGCTCCCAGCAACTCTTGTGGCTGTTCTGTTTGTTTTTTAATGATGTCAGATATCTAGCTTTTTAGATTTCAGGATCATTAATTGTTTCTTATATCTATCCACTACTTCCTTTCCCTCAGAATCCTTAGATTAGCAGCGTTAGATAAGCTGCTTTTTTAGTAAGGTTTGTGGAAAGAATAACTTCATAGGATTGGCATTGTCAGAATCATGAAGTCAGTACACTTCATTTTCTTCATCAACTTTGCGTGGTTTGTAAATCTTTGTTTTCAAAAACATATAGTTTTACAACTCTGTTCAGAATAAAGTATTTAGTTTGGGCTGGGGTGCAGGAAGGTAGGAAAGGGGTAGTTTGACAGACAAAAAGCATTCAGTTGCAGCTTAGTGTAACCCTGCCCTGCCTTGAACGAAGTTACACAGGTGTTGCTGAGAACAAAAGTTATTGTGCTCAGTTCTGAGTAATTGCTGAAATGTAAATGTCTTATGATGTCTAAGAGATCATTATCAGTGATATACTGGTCCCCTCTGGCCTTAAAGTCTATGAATAATTTGAGTCAGTGGTGTTGCACAGATGGTCCTAAGGAAAGAACAATAATGTATATTGATTTATGCATGAAGCAAAAAAGAAGTTCCATTTGGTCTCTCAGTTATTACACAGGATTGATAGAGAAATCTTTTTTTCTGTGTGCTAAACTAAGCAGTTATGAGTAAATACATAAGAAATAAATGACTCAAATAGAAATGGTTTATCTTTTGCATAGTTTGTTTTGAAGAATAAACTACACTTGCTTTATGAATGGCTTGATTTGAGCCTTCTTCGAAGAGAGTTGATTCTCTGGTAAAAAATACTGTCTTTTTCTTATGTATTAGGTAAGTACCCTTGCTGCAGGCAGCATGGACATTCCTATACAAAATGCAAATGAGAAAACTTTTTAGTTTTAGTTTGTTCTTTTATTGAATAATAATACATAGTAAAAACTATTATTTTTCTTTCTGTAGCAGATAACCAACACACAAGCCCACCAAGTTTTGTGTCGTTTTATTTTTGGTTTAAAGTCACTTACTGCAGTGTTTCCAGTCCCTTTATATCTGGAAGATTTTCCTCTTTTTAAATATTACCTGCCTATGTGTCTATATATACCTGTATATATATGCACACATGCATGCCAACATCTGTATTTATGTTTCAGAAACCTTATAAATCACTGGTGCTTCTACTCTTGTTGTAAAAATTGGGTTAAGACCTATTTCCCATTTAGAAAAACATTAAAAATGATATTCGATAATAATTTGCTTTTATAGTAAAGTGGTGAGAGGTGAAAACATTGTGTTGTCAAGTAAGAGCAGCTGGAGTAGTATTGTTGAGAGGTCGCTAGGAAAAATGTTCTACAACAACATATTCCTGGTGAAACACTTTCTGGGATTATTTTTTTTAATTTTAAGCTTGTATTAGTATTTTAAGGGAATGATCCTATTTCCCAGAAGCTCTAATATATTGCTTCTCCTTTCCAGGGACTATGAGCTACCTCAGCTTGCTGTTAAATGTTATTTTCTTCACTTCGAGAAAGAACTTAAAAGGGTAGAAACTGTATTACTGGCTGAGCTGTTTTGTCACTAGCGTGAAGTTTAATTATTTATTGATTAGTCTCTGGATCTCCTCCATGTATCTTGAAGGTGTATTCTGATTTTGTGTCATATATATGTCTGAGCTGCTTCATCTTCTGTAAACTCTAGGATTACCTACTGTTAATTTATGCTGTAAATAAACAAGTTACTTTCCTTAGTTTGCCAGTAAGGATACTAGTGCATTCTTAAGCTGAAATGCTGAGATCATGTGGAGGTAGAGGGCTGCGAGGCGCTCTGGTATCAAATGGCTTGTAAAATTATGAAACTGGATAGATACTGGTTTTATGGCATCCAAAGTCTGCTCTCAACCTATTTCAACACGTGCAGTTCAGTCAGTTAATGTTTTAGAAAGTGAATGTCAGATTCAGCAATGATGCATTTATTTTAATATACTAAAATCTTCCTTAATCTGAGCATAGTTATGTTTTTGAACATCCTGATGCGTTAGTACCTAAAATTGGTAACTGAATTGATGTTTTTGTCCTAGAACTCTTCTCTGGTTTATATGAACCTAAGTGATGTGGAAGAGAGATTCTTCTTCCTGGTGTATCTGGTGGCCGAAAGTAATTATTATCCTTTGGATAATTAAAAAAACCCTATCCCTTTGCCAGTGCTCCAAAATACATAGCAACTTTTTACAAGTTGTACATCCTGATGTGCGCACAGTTAATTTCAAGGTGTTATTGCAAAGATCCTTGTATTTTTGCCATTGACTGCACTGATGTGCATAATAAATATTGCTGACTGAAACTGTTTTTGCTTCTGTGCTATCCACATCAACTCATTTTCAGAGTTACACATGCCTTTTGAGGTTTTTATCTTAGCCTGCAACCACCATTCTGGAGTGTAAGTTTGTCACTACTTGCTGACTTTCTTCCATTCCTTAGCTCAGTAGAGATTACCTAGAAGTTGGCTTATGTTCTTACCTTAGTGATACTTTTGTACTGCTTTAGGAGATGGAGTTGTTTCCCTGCTTCTAATACTTGGTACAGTATCCATCTGGTTATTTACGTTTTAAAAATAACTTGTCTTGCTGGGCATGGAGTGAAATGCTAGCTTTAAATATCCCCACTCACTTCAGTATTTCTGTGCTCTAGTTCTGCTTATGGCCAGCTATGTAGATCCATCTTGATCAGAAGACTTGGTGTAAGTGAAGAACTTAGTTTTCACTTAACCAAGTCCCTGGTAAGTATACATCCCCAAGGTAGTATTTCAAAGATTCTAGTGGTCAGATATATATAAAAACCAATTTTCAGATATATTTTCCATCAAGAAAATGAGAAACTGTCCTTTATTAGGGATCGTTTTGGCAAAAATTTAAGTTCTTTGTCAGTCTGTTAAGGATATTTTGGAACAGAAGACTCCAGCTCTGGTGACTACATTGGCATGATGGTAAAAAGGGGATTGAGAGGTTTGGGGTTTTTTTCTTCCCTCCCTCTTGCTTGCTATTTCAGTTAGCAGATATGATTCCAAGGGCAGAGTAGATTTTAACTGTAATGTAGTAACTTTTTGTTCAGTCACTGTCCAGTCGTCATAAGAAACTGTATGGAAGATATGGTGTATTGGTTTTGCTGTTTTTCCCCAGGGACCAGCTTAGGGACGTTTTAGGAGTGCGTAGGGCAAAAGCAGACTAATGGTGTTCATGGAGTGCTCTGCTCTGTTTCTGCTGTCAACTCTATCTCATCATCTCCTCTCTCCACCGTACTCCTATGTGTAAACTAAACATGGAGGACTAAAATGCTTTTCTGCCTCTGACCTACACTTCTCCTTGCCCTGGGTGTGGGATGTACTGGCTTTATCACATCTTCCTTCAAAACAGATGGTAAGAGCAGGAGTGGAACAGTGAGCTGGGGCGCTGGTTTGCACCATATGATGTTTACTATAGCCACTTTAATACGGGTTGGCTGGTATACGGTAAGACTAGAATTGCTGGGGTTAGGGGAACCGAAGGTTTGGAGCATTTCTTCTTCACTTCCTTACTATGTTGTGTCCCATTTAAAGATCAGTGCTGTTCAATGCTTGGGTTAAATCTGGTACCATGGTTGTGAAAGGTCTGGTGTGTGCTTGTAAATGTTTGTCATGGCTTTGCTGCTTCTCTAAATGCTGCTGTGCTGCCGTAGTCATGAGGTTTTTTTTACCCAAATCAAAGTAAGAAAATAGGGCTGGAAAGGATTCAAGAAATCTCCTCCTGTGTCCTAGGCTGGAAGCCTTAGGGCTGCAGCCTGAGAACTGATACCTTTTCATTCTGGTAATGTCTTACAGGTGTGTTTTTCTCGTTTTCACAAATGAAGTGGTGTGCTAATACAGATTCTCCATCTCCCGTGCTGTCTCTTAAATCAGTGTATCTTCAATTTTGAGATAGAATTTCAGTCTTCAATATCACTACTGTTTGCATGAAAAAGTATTTCTTTATTTGATCTGTACCTCAGGGACTTCATTTAAAACATTCTGTACACAGAAAGCCTTAGCTCATGTCTTAAGTGCTGTCACGGGAGCGCTTGGAGATATTGCTGTGTGTTTGGGAGTGAGCATGCAGGCAGATTGACTCCTTGATTAAATCCACCTTGTGTGCGTGTGCACACACCAATCGACAAGCAGTGTGCATATTACATTAACTTCTTTCAAGGGAGTTTTATTCAGACAAATCTAGCACCCTGGGAACACAATACCATTTTTTTTGTATGTGCAGTTTTCTCCTGTCAAACCTTCCTTTTTGTGAAATTACTTGTGATTGACTTTGTTACAATAGGCAGAAGGATGGCTTTTGTCTTTTAACATCCTTTGTTCTGTATTGAATAGTGCTTTAACAGAAAAGGAAAATACTTTTACTTCTCTCTGTGTAATGTGGTTATCAGAAAGGGGTAGTTTAGAAATGCTGTGCACAAGGCAGCAGAAGAGAGGCTGTATGCATTGTGTATAGTATGTTACAGAAGGGATAGATGAAATGCCTTACCTCTATCTCTTGACTCAAAATGCAAGTGCAGAAAACTTAAAATAATCTAGCATGGTGCCTAAAACATTAAGGAAGGTCTCACTGCAGACTTAATATTTTTACTCACCTTCTTTGTACTCCAACAGTCAGTGCAATGAAATAAGCATCTGTCTTTTGACCTTGTTTCTCTTTATGTTACTGCATTCATATGAGAGACTTTTGCATCAGTGTGTTTGGTTTGTTTCTTATTTTTAATGTCATCATAAAACTGCTGAATTTTCTCATACAAGCAGTAGATTTCAGAGGGCATCAATTTACCGTGTTGGACTGTAGCCGCCCCAGATTTATCCACAAAACAGGAACATGTCCCAATTAAGTTCTTTTAATGGAAAGCATTTGTTCAATGTCTATATGTCCACAGTGGCTGTATAATCTGGATATTAGTTTTGCTTGATTTGTCAAAGAGGCAAAGATTGCAGGCTGAGGCTACAGTTCTTAGCCTCCCCCTTTCTGTCCAGAAGTTTCTCCCTTGCAGTCAGACTGGACTGAAAGCAGTTTAGGTAACTGCTGTTAATGGACTAAGAAATATACAGAGTACCTTCTCTTGCTCTTGTCTAGGAGGGCAGGTATTCCAAATTGATTGAGGCATAAGCTGGTTTGTGGAAAGAGACTTCCAGCATCTGAAGATCGCTGACAGGTGTTAGAAAGCATTATGTTGTGGAAGTGTGCTACGCTGTATTAATAGGGTGGACTCAAATAGTGTCCTTCATATCTGAAGCTTCTGAGGAAACATTTCCAACCACTAGTTATGATTTTGGAAGTGCTTCAGCTTTCCTGATAAGACCAGATGCACTGTCTTGAAAATAAACTTTCTTAAGTATGTAAATGGTCTCCTGTTTTGTGCATGACTGGCTCATTGAAGCTTCTTCCAAATAAAAGTGCTTATAGGAAGTGTAACCTTTGGCTGATGAGACATTCTGCTGAAGTTCACCTACAAGTACATTTTGGCTCTGGTGACAGTGCGTCTAGCCAACAGGAATAATTTCAGCTGTACTGGGCCAGGATGTCAGCTTCCTATCCACAGAACTTGGAATCTCATCTGTGGCAATCTCAGAAAATGAAATCTTATGTTAAGGCTNTTTTGGCTCTGGTGACAGTGCGTCTAGCCAACAGGAATAATTTCAGCTGTACTGGGCCAGGATGTCAGCTTCCTATCCACAGAACTTGGAATCTCATCTGTGGCAATCTCAGAAAATGAAATCTTGTGTTAAGGCTTGCTTGGTAACTGTATTTCCTGGTAGCAGCTGCATGTACTATCTTTTAGTGAAAATGCTTTCCAACAGTGTTTTGTAGCAGTACTTGGCTTAACCAAGAGGCTTATTATTGCTTGATACAGCAGCTAAGAAAAAGTTTTCCAGGAATTTGGATCACTAGAGGTCTGTTCTATCAATCTATTTTCCACAGTCTGAAAGCTGAGATTCTTGACACAGTTTAAATGATTTCAATATGTTGCTCGTAAACTCATTAATTCTGTCTTTATCAGTGTATCTGGTTTCTCTTTTCCTGGGTAATAACTTCTAAATATGTGGGATTTATAAATGTATCTTTATGTCCAACTCTTTTCCATGAGATCATGATACTGAGTTTTGTTTTTAATTTCTGATTAGAAATGTATGTCTGTTTCCCAGTAGAAACCCTAAACTTAAGAATTTTTGAACTCTTAATTTTGGTAACTTGAGCCAGTGTGTCTCTTCTGCCTTAAGTGTAGGGTCACAAAGGTAATGAATATGTTTCCTTTGAGACTTCCCTTGACCGTAACAGGTTGGCAGAAAAAGTGAAGTTCTGCCAGTCTTTGGCTGACAGTGGTGTTTTTGCTGTTTGGTGAAGATGAGACAAGGAATTTTGAATTTTTAATTGTATTTGATTTAATTCTAATATGAATGCAATGAACTCCTAGTTTAAATAATGCAATACACCTTTAGAAAGGAAGAGTTGATATATTGATGAAAACATTATTATTTTTTAATTACTTGGCCTCAGTTTTTGTTGAAGGCAAATACTGCAGTACTGAGTTAATGTTGTGGTTTAACCCCAGCCAGTAACTCAGCCTCACAAAGCTGTTTGCTCCCTTTCCCCTGGTGGGATGGGGGAGAGAATTGGAAAAGTGAGGAAACTCATGGGTTGGGTAAAGACGTTGCAGTTAACCTTGTGTCATTAGCATTGTTTCATAAAAGAGAAAACAATACTTTTCAAGAGTTGTCTGATAGTGAAACTGATGTGTTGGATTTCTTTTTTTCCATTTTTGCTTGTGAATATTAACACCATGCCTGATAGCTCTGGAGACTTTCACAATGCATTAAGGAAGAAACAGATTTCTGCTTGGGAGTGTGTCTGGATTTCTTAGTCTCAGGAAGCTTAATTTGTCAACTTGTGTAAAGAATTGTTCCTATACAGCAATTGCTGTATAAAGTGAAACCCAGAAACAGCAATGTTTTGAGTAGATGTCATATCTAAAAGAACCCTTCTTCCCTTTCTCCTGAATACCTGGTCCTGCCCTATTGTTCTTCATTAAACAAGAGGAATTTGGTTTTTTGCTGTCTCTCAAATTAAAATCTGTGTATTTAACTTGGGGAATATTGTTTGAGGTGAGAGCAGGCAGTAGACTTTCAAGTACAAATCTCACTGCTTCTTTGGTTATAAAAACAGATTTCCACAGCTCAGCTTATGTAAAGGACCTTACCTATATTATTTTTCTTTGGCTGCTTGTAATTTACCAGTCAGCTGTTAGGCGAGNTTAACTTGGGGAATATTGTTTGAGGTGAGAGCAGGCAGTAGACTTTCAAGTACAAATCTCACTGCTTCTTTGGTTATAAAAACAGATTTCCACAGCTCAGCTTATGTAAAGGACCTTACCTATATTATTTTTCTTTGGCTGCTTGTAATTTACCAGTCAGCTGTTAGACGAGAGAACAGTGAGGATCATTCATTTCTTCAAAAGCAGCTTAACTGAACTAGTACTACATGTGTCTTGCATAATTTTGTTTTTAAATTTGGAAGTGTTTGAGAATATAAAAGGTTCTTTTCCTTCAAATTGTTCTCCAAAAGATTCCCTTGCCACATTTAATGAAATCGTGCATTTCTAAGCCTTGCTTGCAAAGTGGAAATTTCTGACAATTGTGGAAATGACAGACAATGTGATTTTGCTTGTTGAGACCAAAATCTAAATGATATAACTGAAAATTAGTTAATCAGAAAAGAAGCAATACTTCAACTGTGCAGGGAGGGCTCTGAAGTGAATACAGTTTAAGTTTTCCTGAACTTTCTCATGGGAGATGTTTACTGTTAATATTAATTTGCATTTTATCACTTCTAAGTTCAGCTTGTATGGTGGTAAAAATGAGCTTTCAGTTCTTCCTTGTACATTAAATGTATGGCGCATTAGCTGCTGCTTTCCAGAAAAATCAGTGATGGTTACTACTATTACCAGCAAGAGTGTGAACCCTGTGCAGTGTAGGTAACTTCTGTGGATGTGTGTATACTGGTTACTATCGAAACTTGCTTTGATCTGAGTGTTGGTAATAGGGTGTTAGGAAGGGGAAATACACTGCACGTATGTGCCCTCATATTCCTAAGTGGTTAGGAATGGGATAGGAAGAAACATCTTTGCTTAAGCAGCAGAATGCAAAGGGAAGTAATTTTCTATTTATGCAGACCAACAGTGGGTTATTTGGCTTAAACTTGCGTAAAACAGAACTCTGAGACTGTTCGTTTCTGCATAAATGATTATATGCTGGCCTTTGCTTATAGTCAAATTAGTAATTTTCCATCTTGAGTTTGAGCTGTCTCCTGTACTCTCTTGGAACTGCTGATTCAAATTATATTGTAGTGTAGACACATGATTTTGTTTTGTGCTGAGATGTTTAAGTAATCAATCTTTAGATATGCATAATTTGTGAGGCTGCATTTTTTCTTTTTCTTTCTTCTCTTTTGGCATATCCAGTACTACTTATTATCTTAGTTTCTTTAAAGGAAAAAAAAAAGAGGGGGGGAAAAAAGCCCAAACCACTTTTCTTTTCTTGTTTCTTGTAGGTTTATGGGTGTCTGTGTGCATCAAGGACAGCTGCACGCACTTACTGAGGTAAGACTATTTCATGATATACATGCTCAATATGAAACAGTTCTCAGGCCAGATTCTGCAACTGCTGTTCACCTTGAGTGATAGTTTCTTTTATGGTGACTAGTGAGTTAATCACTTGCTATGCAGTGGGAAGACTGCAGGATCAGGCCTCAGAACTGTATTTCGTTAATAGCCCTTGTATGTATGTCTTTTCTCATCAGAAGCACTTACTAGGATGAGAAGGAATCACAATAGGAACATAAAATTTCACTGATTATATCCTACATGAGATGTGGGTTACTGTTGAGCTGCCCCTAAATATTATTTGTTCCAGTGACACTGCCTTGTATTTAAGACTTATTTATACTCTGGTTATGTATATGTTTCACAGGTGGATCAGGGATGTTTCATCTGTGTGATAACGGTTTATTCAGTCCCTACCACTTTCTTATTTGGAATAACATCAAGATTACAGCTTGATCTGGGTCCTGTAGAAAGGAATTATTCCATTGCCCATATAACCTGGCCAAGATCTAGGTATCAAATGAGAAACTGAAGTTTCTATTCATGTGAGTCTTTGCACAAAGTTTTACTGGGTTGTATGTTTAATCCCCCTGTAAACTGCTCAGGAAAAACAAGAAGGGAGTGTTCTCTTGTTAGGAATAGCATTGCCTGTTTTGAGTCAAAATCAGTAAAACGTTTTTCCTGCTGTTTTGATTTGAGTACATATTGAAGGGAAACTCAGGTTTTGTAAAGTTAATGTTTCGTACTTATTTCTATTTTGTAGGAAGTGCTCAATTAAAAGATTAACCCTTTCCCACCCCCAGACAAGTATGTTATGAATTAGCAATTAAAACAGGTTGCTAGTATGCTTGTCAACAACTACTGTAAAATGAGAAGACTGGCTAGCTGTATGTCAATTACCAGGATATGTGTGGCCATCGTTTTCTGTAACTTTTGTATGCAACTCTGAGGCAAAGATACACATATCTGGACAGTGAATTTCTTCATCTTCTGTGGTGCCAATTCTGCAGTTCTTGTTCTAGTTACTACTAGAGTGATGCACACTAGTTCACAGTGGCCGTATTTCTAATGTAAGTGCAAAGGTAAAGACACAGTCAGAAATTTCAAGATGCAGCATGTGTGAGGGGTTCTTTGATATGAGAGGGACAGTTTATTTGATCTTTTCCTTCCCCCTCTACCCTGTGCTCAGTGGAGGAAATGTTTCTAACATTTGGCGTTAGACAGCTGATCAAGTCCTTCAGGCAGACTTTGCTAACATTACTGCCAATTTCTTTTGGACCTCTGATCAGTTAAAACAGGGTGGTTTCAGGCCCTTCCACTCACTAAACATGTCCTAGAAGAGATGGAGTTTATAACACTTCATTGTACTGAATCTTGGCAGATCTTCCTCAGTGTGGGTTTTTTGGTGGTTTGTTTTGTTTGTTTGTCCCCCCCTTCATCCTAGTTGCTTGTCATTTAAATGTCCCTCCCCACTCAGAAAGACAAGAAAATGAAACTGGCACAGATGCTTCCTCATGGAGAGCTAACTTTGTAGCTGCTTGCTTTGTTCAGCTATTCTTGAGTTCTTGTCAAAAGAATAAATCTAAGACTTCAAAGAATAACTTTTAATAGTTCAGAATAAGAGAAGAGATTCCTGAAACATCTTGAGACCGAAGAGGAAAAATTTTAGACTGAAGAAGGTTGCTACAAAATTTTGAGAAACAGAATAGCTTTAGTAACATATTATAACGCTTTTCTTATGTGGACCAAGGTGGGCATTTAATGCCTTCAATAGGAAAAAAACATGACCAAAGGCCATCGTAAGTTGATGTTGTAGGGAAACCACACACAATTTTGTCCAATACAGTAGTATTCTTTGGTTTTACAGAGCTTTTGAAAGTTAAAAACTATGTATGTTCCAACTGGTGGAATTAGTTGTGTTTTCTGGCAACAGTAGTGGTGTTTTTCATCTTGAGATGTGTGCAGAGTAGTAGTGGAGTTCTGAAGGCTTCTGGAGATTAGAGAAGGGGGCTGAAATGGCTAGCTCAAAGAATTATTCATAAGACAGACATGGTGAATCACCAGTTCAAACATAGCCCAGGAGGATAAACAAATCGACCACTGTCTTGTGGCTTTTTTCAGCTTGTGGTCCAAAAAGGTGGTCTTCTAGCTTCCAGTGCTCAACACACTTGATACTAACCTGATGCTACTAGCACTCAAGAGAAGTTCTGCCAGGATTTCACTTCTTTGGAGATGAAACTGTTAATTCGGAGGCCCATAGGTGTCCAAGTTACTGCAAGGAGAATCCTCTCTCACGCTAGCTCTCTCACACATGCTGGACCTGTTCTGTAAGGAGCTTAATTATCCCTTCTTGTGTTTTGAGAGTACAGTTGATGATATGCCTAAGTAAAAGGGATGCAGCACTACTTAGAGCTTATGTATGAGGGCATGATTGGAAATCTTGTTTGTTTGTATGTATATGTTTCCATGACAGAAGAATTTGAGAACTTGTGGCATGTTTGCTGAATGGATTTAGACAACTTGTGCTTAATAGCATCCTATGCTATTAACAGGCAGGGCAGCAACCACAAATTGTGTTAGAGGAGCCTTGAGGATTTTGCAAGCCTGTTAAGGGGCTACATTAGTAATATACGCACTTCGTTATTGGAAGGCAGAGTCTGAAGTGTTACAGATTTCTTTTCTTGCATGTTTAAACACGTGGGAAGCTAAACACAGTGGATCGTGCCGAGCAGGTTTTTTGCTTGAAGAAGGTGTTGATCGTATGTAGGCCTTGTTTTTTTCCCTTTTGGCAGCATTTAATATTTTTTTAATTGTCCTCTGTCAAGTGGTTTTTGTTTCTAAAACCGTTGGGCAAGAAGCAGTTTCTGTTTGTTTAGGTTTGGGGTTTTTTCAAAATAAGAATGGAATTGTTTAATTACAGACTGCAGTAGGACTTTGGTCTTGTTCTGAATCCACAGTCTTTATCAGTTTAGAAAATCCAATATTGTTTTTGAAGTTCTACTCAAGCCAGAAGCTATGGCATGTGCCTCTTCTGAAGTAGTTCAGTATCTGTCCTTAGAGTCACAGAATGGTTTAGGCTGGCAGGGACCTCTATCCTTGCAAGCGCACAGTTAAGAAACATTTAAGGCACTTTGATAGGTGTACCAGTCAGATGAGTTGGCAGGCATTAGACTGCCTCACTAGCTTTGTGCTGATGGGCACAAATTTGCTGTGCTCATTTTCTGTAAAACCAGGAACTGGATATTCCTTTCTCAGTATTCTGCTCTAATCTGTAGCTAGTGGTTTGTTCTGTAGCTACAAGAAAATCTGCAGGGCTTCCTGCTGTACTTGCGTGCCTCTCCAACCTAATTTCAACCTCTCCTTCAATCCTCTCTGTTTTCCGGCCACCTTCCTAATGTGACAACTCTCTATCCGCTTTTATTTCTTTATTTCCTGGCATACAGCATCTTCAAACTTGGAGAAACTTGCATAGTAGTACAGGCTCTGGTGTGAGTTAGCATGAGATGCTGCTGAGCATTCAGAGACCAGATCTGAGCCACTGCCAGGAGGTTAGCAGACAGCATACACTCCAGGGGATGTGAAGCTGTGAGCCAGTTAGTGTGGAGCAGCTGCGGCTTAATAGCAATAGTATACGATCTTACCCCATACACGTCTACCATTGAATGGATGCATGGGCAAACACCCATTTTAGGTGGGAGGCAAACAAATTTATTTGTGCGTTGTAGGCCTATGCTATTACAATGAAGCAGATAACACAGAATATAGTCTAGCATATAAAAGCTACTTAATACCTTTTTGCGGATCTTAAATTATTTGTTGAACTCGGTTAAGCAGGCTTATCTGATCTCTAAGAGAGAGGTCAGGCTAAAAGCTTGTTTTAATTAGATGTGTATATATATGCAGAGAACAAGTCATACAGCTTGGTAATTCCTTCTTGAAGGAAGAGAAAATACTAACAGCTGTGTGTGTAGAAGATGAGGAAGGGAGAGGAGTTGTGTTGATTGGGATATCTTGAAATTGCAGTCCCTCACAAACAATAGCAAATTGTTACAACAGAAGTTTTATGGCTATTAATTTGTACTGGATGACAGTAAAAAAGTGCACAAATGCTCTGCTGCCACAATCTGAAGCTGTACTGAATCTTACTTGGTGCAGGATCTGACATGCATTGGAGCTTTCTCGGTTAGGGAGCAGAGCCATGGCAGCGTGGTAGGAACACATGGTCTGTGATGGAGGGGGTGGACAGCTGTCTGCCTGACATGCCTCTCCTGCAGTCTTTCTTCTTGCTGGGTACTGCCTGGTTATCCTTGTGATTTCATCCCAAGTATCTGGTGTGGTATTAGATGTTTCCTGGGTCTAAGAATATGTTTGGGCAGCATTGGTTTTAAGGTGCTGTGTATGTGGCATTGGAACAATGGTGAGATACCTTCAAGGGGCGAGCCAGCCTTTCTATGCACCTGGCTCCTCCAGTGCATCCCATTCAACGAGTTCTCCTTATCAACTGCCTCACGAACTACGCCTTACAGGTGCTGCGCACAGGGGTGCGTGACAGTGCCTTGAAGTATAAAGTGTTTCCTGGGTGTTCAGAGTAGTGTTGTCTGCAATAACGTATGCTGGCAATGTACAGTATGGACAACAGAGTAATGCAGGTATATGTGGCAAAAAGTGCTGTAAGAAAAATCTTGACTACTGCTTTAACTCTTTTTTTTTTAAGAGAATCCACAGACTTGTTTGAACTTGTGCACATTTTCAGTTCAACTAATTTTTTTTATGGCTGTGTCATAAACCCCAGGAAAATATTTTCTACAGAAATTCTTCCAGATATGTTAATTTTTATCTTGGGCAAGATAAATGCTATTGGACAATTTTGACATGTTGCACTATAATAGCTTACTGGATTTGACGCTGATGTTTTTACAATCAACCACGATTCATTGTTTTGAGACAAGGATGCTGTTATGTAGCAGTTTGGAAAAGACTTTTTTTTCCTTTCTTCCTTGTGCAGTGTATCCCTTTTGTACTCCGAAAGCTCATCTTAATGAAAGAGCCTGTGTCTTTTGGAGAGGGTTTTTTCAATAAGTTCCTCTGTGATAACTGAAAACTTTCCTTCTCTGCTTTTCCTCCCAACAAGAATAATTTAAGTAAACTATAAATGCAATTAGTGGAGTTTTAGGCCTTCGAAGACTTTCCTTTTTATAGAACTTTTTTTACTTTTGGAGACAGCACTGATTGGGAAGAAAAAATATTAAAAGCTAAAAATTTTCAGATTGTTACCATTGTGCCGAATTATCCTTTTACAAGGAAGGGAAAGTGAGTTTTCCGGCTCAGGTTTAATTCCTGGATAAGCTGGCTCTGGTGGTTGTCCCTCCAAAAAAGAGAATAGCTGCAGTGCTGATTAGCCTGAGCCTGGAGACAACTGAAGATAAAATGAAAGTTGTGTTAAAGGTAGCACCAAGTAGAAAACTAAAAGAAATTAAGGGACTCTCAACTGCATCCTGTTCGAAAATGTTACTTATCTGCTCGATACTGACATACAATTTCTAGGAAAAAAAAAAATTTGGAGAATTATTAGGGAAGCCCTTTACTTCAGGTAAGATTGAAGGTTTAGGTGTTACCTAATGTGTACAGTCAGCCCATACTGATTAGAGGCTTCCAGATCAGTTTGTATTCCTTAATATCTTGTGCTTTTCATTAGCAGCTACCTTTGCTTATTGAAATCTTCCTTAGGCATTTTATATAGTCTTTCTGACTAGTATTGAAAAAAGAAAAGAGGGGGGAGCAAAAAAGCAGAGGGGTGGGGAAACTCTAGAGATGTTTTGGTCCTTTGTCTCTCCTCAGATTTGGTCCCTAATTCTGGTCCAGTTTGGTCTCATTTGTATACATAAACCATCTTAATTGAGTGTATTAAGAGGTCTGGGGCAGTACGTCAAGTTATTTACTTTATGGTCTTGTGAAACTGGCAGCTGCTGTGACTTTCTGGAGGAATGAAGTGAGCAACTGTGCAAACTTTCTTTTGGATGTTTTTGTTGGCAGCTCTGAGAGTATACCTGTTAATTCTAAACGCTTTTGTTTTAGGGGAATGAGTCTTGATACAGAGTAGTGTAAAAATAATGGAGTTTACTTTGAAGTAACTTTAAAAAAAAAGTAGCATGCTATAATGACAGAGGATATCTTTTTGATGAATTTCAGCAGCCAACAGCTGGCGTTTTTAAATGCCTCCTGGCTCTAGGATGCTGCAGAACAACTGCTGCTTAAACTTTATAAGAACTCTAAGTATGTGTAAAATTCTGCAGATTAAATTGATCCTTGTGATCTCTCAGCCAATGAATAGCATGACCCATGGATTAATACTGTAATAAATCTCTACTTGCATGCTTTATTCTTTCTGTCCTTAGTTCAGGTATTTTTCATAGCATTTGTTAGAGCTGCAGCTTCATTTTATGTACTTCCCTGGGAACAGGAACAAGAGGAGTTCTTTCAGTAGTGCTGTACTGGTGCCAGTGCTGGAAAGTGTAACATGTAGAGGCAGTCTGGGCCTTTGCAGGTATAAAACCCAAGTACCACAAGTCTAAGTTTAACCTTACCGAAAGTATGACAGAGGCATTGGGTCCTCTGTTAAACTATGGTTACTTTGTACCCCTCCTGGTATGGAC
Source organism: Steatornis caripensis (assembly GCA_013398225.1). Taxonomy (NCBI): domain Eukaryota; kingdom Metazoa; phylum Chordata; class Aves; order Caprimulgiformes; family Steatornithidae; genus Steatornis; species Steatornis caripensis. The sequence continues at coordinate 340,585 of VZSC01001606.1, read as the reverse complement.
TTGGGTATTGGAACTGAATATATTTAATTCCAGGAAGGTATGCCTTTGGTGACAAGAATGGTTGTCGTATAAAACTAGAGTACCTATTGCTGTTATTTGCTTGCCCCTTTTGCTGCTTTTGTTGTAGGACTGGAAGTCCAGCCAGCACACATCTGTGTTATTTCCTCTGTTAATTTGGTTATTTGGGTTCATTAGCTTTTCCTTTTAAGAGTCAGGCCTTGCATATACTTGCTTCAGGGTCAAGAGAAAAATCATTCATCTGGACCCCAGGGATTTGACCCCCAGAGAAGAGTAATAGTAACCTTGTCTGATGCAGCAGTAGTTGCACTCCCCCTTAATGACTGAGGACTGTGTGAGAAGTTTGCTGTAGGACCTGAGGAGAAGAGCAAGGGTCATGGCAGCAGAAGTAGGGTTTAAAACAGAGCGGGAAATAACTCGGGTGTTAGGAAGACCAGGCTAGTCTGTAATGTAAAAGGTGAGAAACCATTCAATTTCATTGCAACTGTTTTTGCCAGCACTAAAATAGAATGAATGCATCACATAACATGTCTGTTAGGACTGTTAACTCTCTGCATAGTGCTTTATGTTTCTGTTCTTGAGAAAAAGCACTTATTATCTCACCACAGAAAAATTGTTGCAAACTAACAGGTGCTTTGAAATATCTAGTTAATGCTACTATCCTTTTTTAAAATACATAGAGCTGTGGAGTCTTTTTACTTTGAGGGACAGAGTTCAGGTGAACCTACAAGATGCAAAAATCCCACCCTTGAAGGAGGTGATTCTCCCCTTCTGTTCCACTCTTGTGAGAGAGATCCTCTCCCCCCTCCCCCCCAGCACCCTTGCAGTGCTGCATTCAGCTCTGGGGCCCCCAGCGTAAAAAGGACATGGACCTACCTGTTGGAGCAAGTCCAGAGGAGGGCTGTGAAGATGATCAGGGGGCTGGAGCACCTCTCCTGTGAAGCCAGGCTGAGAGACTTGGGGTTGTTCAGCCTGGAGAAGGGAAGGCTCTGGGGAGACCTTGTAGCAGCCTCCCAGTACCTGAAGGGGCCTACAAGGGAGCTGGAGAGGGACTTTTTACAAGGGCAGGTAGTGATAGGACAAGGGGTAATGGTTTTAAACTGCAAGAGGGTAGATTTAGATTAGATATTAGGAAGAAATTCTTCATGATGAGGGTGGTGAGACACAAGTTGCCCAGAGAAGCTGTGGATGTTCCCTCCTCCCAAGTGTTCAAGGCCAGGCTGGATGGGGCTTTGAGCAACCTCGTCTAGGGGAAGGTAGCCCGTGGTAGGGGGGTTGGAACGACAAGATCTTCAGAGTCCCTTCCAAACAAACCCATTCTATGATTCTATGAAAAATCTCTGTTACTGAGTGCCTGCTTACTGGCACATATGAATATCGGCTCAATCTTTTTGGGTTAAAAAAAACCAACCAACTGAATGTGTACAGAAGGGCAAGTCTATTGCCTACGCTTTCTGTTTCACTGCTCATGAACACCAGGGCTAAGTTAGGAAGAACTGAAAGTATCACCTTCTTTGTCACATACAGCAGCTATCTTTCTGAAAGGAAACAGACGTAGGTAATAGGGACTTTTCTTAGAGCCAAAAAGTTAGGAAGCTTCTGTTTATATTCTAAGATGACAAGATAAATGTGTTTATAACATGGCAAACCAAGTCTCTAGCAGTATCTTTTTGAAATTTTAAAGTCATAAGCCTTGGGATGTGCTTCAGATTTCTTGTATCAAAGTATCATTTTTAGGTTGTGCTTAAATTATTGTGACGTTAGAAAAAGATATCTATGTATTTCAATATTAGATAGTGTAGATATCTGAAATAAACTATTTTAATAGCTTTGTCCAGGACCACATGTAGACCTTGTGCTTTTTCTTGTTCCTGGGTAGCTTCCAAAATGATTCCTAGCACATCTTTAATAGTTTTGAAATGCAGTTACAATTTTTTATAAACTTGTTTCAGTGCAGACACTTCCCTTCATTTCTTGATTGTTCATAATAGAATTTTAAAAATACTTGTCAACATTTGAGCCATATTTGATCTTAGTTTTGCACACGGCATATGGACTGTCAGTTTTGCTGTAACAATTCGCTTAGGTTCTCAGTTTAATTTATAAGAAGTGGCTGAATGCATTCTCAGCAAATGTAGATTGATGCTTGATGACTGGCTCTACCTCATCCTTTCTCTGTGCTGTACAAGGCTTCTTATTATTTCATTTTCAAAGTGATGTGCTTTTTTCCCATGGATTCATTTTCTTTAGAGGAGTACAGCATGTCTCTCCAACTTGAGAGGTCCACATATGAAAGGCTTGATGTATGTGATGCTTCTCAGCTTGCAGAATTGGAGAGACCCATTCATGTGCCGTTGATCCTTGTCAAGAAGCATGGGTAGCTCTAAAAGCAACCGTGCCCTAATGCAATATTAACTGGGAAGTGCTAGACTAATCAACTGTATTGATTTGGGGGGAGAGGTGTCTGCCCTAACTATATTTTTTGAAAGGGTGCATGAAAAAAAGAGAGAAAAACACAACTAAAAACGTTTCCAGTAATGATTCAGTCTAGATTATCAACTCTAGGAAGGCTGACTGAGGGTTAGAAGGATGTGAGCATCATCATGCTCTTTTATCTGCTAAAAATGTCTCATTTTTGTTGAAATAATGCTGTAGGCACTTGTACTGAGGCTAGATGATTGGTTATTCCAACAGCTGAAGAGTTGCAGACTCTAGTACCTATCACTGTACCTTGTACGTGAGGTTTGAGTTTGGCTGATTAAAAGTAGAAGTAAACCCGACTTATCTGTATGCACCAGTGGATGCAAAATTAATTCTAAACATGGTACGTGTAATACGTAAATTAGACTGTTCAAAGTAAGTAGAGTTTAAAAAGCTCGTAGAAAAGGGAGCGTAGGAAAATGTCACGCTGTTTAAGCCTTATGCTGTAACTTTCAGGCTTCGTGAATTACTTCGTAACACAAAAAAGCAGTGTGTCTAAGACAGTGAAGTTATTTCACAGAAGTTAAGACAGAGTACATATTCTTTACTTTGTTTATATTATTTTCCTTGGGAACCAAATATTTTTCTGAATTAGTTAAAATGAAAAAAGACTTCAGTCCCAAACACAGCTTGATGTGCTGCACGTACCAAAAAAGTCCATTTAAAATCACATGAGGGAGCCTGGCTTTCAGTGACAGGAGGCAGGAAATTTAATGTTCTGGCTGAAATTCCATCTCCAGTTCATACACTTGCAGCCTGATGTGGTGGCATGTGTGGTGTGCTTGACCCTTTAGTTCTTTCTCCATCAAAAATGATACAGACCTCCACAGGAGTTTTGGCTAAGTGTATCTGATTTGTAGCTTTGCAATTTTGAGTGCTTAAATATCAAGTAGGGTTCTTGGAAAGCATGTAGAAGACCTTGTTTAAGTTAGGTGATCTTCCCATTTTCTTTCCTGCATCTGATGACTATTTACTTTTTTGCAAATGAAAGCTAACCATCTTGTCTGATTGTAGTGATCAAAGACCTAGGGTTTCCAGAAAAATACTAAACAGAGGATTTTTTTTTTAAACTTAGGTTTTGGGTTGGTTATACCAAGTTAGCCCCACCGAATGCAGGGGTCCCCATGGCATAGCTTCAGTTTGATAGGACGTTATAAGTGCTGCTGTACCTGGTCAAAACACTTGTTCCGAGGACAGGAGAAAGCTTTAACTACTGAATTTGTGTGTGTTTTCCTGTGACTCTACGCCTGATATAATTTGACCAATTCCCACCAAATATGTCTTTTTCAAGAGAGTGATTTCCTATCATGTACCTGTGCAGAATTAGTGTAATAAGAGAGATTCAAGTGGGTCCTTGCTTTACAGAATGGTGGAATTGATTCTCAAAAAAGCTCAGTTGTGGGAAACAGAGCTGACCAAAACGTTGGCTTATGGAGGATGCAAGCTGGCCTGACAGGCTGTCTCAGGAGGGAAGTGCTGGCAGAAAAAACGTGCTGTGGGTTGGTGGTGACCAGGTAAATTAAACACATTAGGGACAACTCTACAGAGAAAGTCTCTCCTTTTACCAAAAGCAGACAAGCAATGACAGTTGTGTAAGCACTGCATTGTGCTAAAGGCACAGGGAAACTGCTAGATGCATTTGCAATGTGTGGTTAGGTGAGGAGAGAAGGGTGGGTTCTCACAGAGAAGAAAGTTCAGGCGTTGAAAGTACTATAATCAGAGATACTAAAGAAAACCTCATGTAAAGACAGAAGCAAAGACTTTGAAAATACGAGTCTAACTTCAGGCACACAGTCTATATTTATACATGCAGGTGCTAGATCAGAAGTGATGAGCAACCAGTTATTTCAGTGCGAACTTCTGGACGTGCAGGCTTTTGAATTCTAGTTTTTTTCTTACATGCCTGTGCACGAGCTTAAGAGCTCATGATTGAACCTCCTCCCCACCCCCCCCGCTTTCTCTTTCTTTCTCTCTTGTCTTGGCTACACAGGCTATATGTTGGATTTAATTCCTTTCTTTCCCCTCTTGTAGGAGACTGATTGACTTGTTTCACACAATCTCAGAATGGTAGGGGTTGGAAGGGACCTCTGGAGCCCATCCAGTCCAACCCCTCTGATAAAGCAGTTGCCCCCAGAGCAGGGTGCACAGGAACGCATCCAGGCGGGTTTTTAATATCTCCAGAGAAGGAGACTCAACAGCCTCTCTGGGCAGCCTGTGCCAGGGCTCCGTCAACCTCATGGTAAAGAAGTTCCTCCTCATGTTCAGGTGGAACTTCCTGTGTTCCAGTTTGTGCCTATTGCCCCTTGTCCTGTTGCTGGGCACCACTGAAAAGTCCAGCCCCATCCTCTTGACACCCGCCCTAAATATCTAAAGATATTTATAAGCATTGATCAGATTAGNAGGGACAACTCTACAGAGAAAGTCTCTCCTTTTACCAAAAGCAGACAAGCAATGACAGTTGTGTAAGCACTGCATTGTGCTAAAGGCACAGGGAAACTGCTAGATGCATTTGCAATGTGTGGTTAGGTGAGGAGAGATGGGTGGGTTCTCACAGAGAAGAAAGTTCAGGCGTTGAAAGTACTATAATCAGAGATACTAAAGAAAACCTCATGTAAAGACAGAAGCAAAGACTTTGAAAATACGAGTCTAACTTCAGGCACACAGTCTATATTTATACATGCAGGTGCTAGATCAGAAGTGATGAGCAACCAGTTATTTCAGTGCGAACTTCTGGACGTGCAGGCTTTTGAATTCTAGTTTTTTTCTTACATGCCTGTGCACGAGCTTAAGAGCTCATGATTGAACCTCCTCCCCACCCCCCCCGCTTTCTCTTTCTTTCTCTCTTGTCTTGGCTACACAGGCTATATGTTGGATTTAATTCCTTTCTTTCCCCTCTTGTAGGAGACTGATTGACTTGTTTCACACAATCTCAGAATGGTAGGGGTTGGAAGGGACCTCTGGAGCCCATCCAGTCCAACCCCTCTGATAAAGCAGTTGCCCCCAGAGCAGGGTGCACAGGAACGCATCCAGGCGGGTTTTTAATATCTCCAGAGAAGGAGACTCAACAGCCTCTCTGGGCAGCCTGTGCCAGGACTCCATCAACCTCATGGTAAAGAAGTTCCTCCTCATGTTCAGGTGGAACTTCCTGTGTTCCAGTTTGTGCCTATTGCCCCTTGTCCTGTTGCTGGGCACCACTGAAAAGTCCAGCCCCATCCTCTTGACACCCGCCCTAAATATCTAAAGATATTTATAAGCATTGATCAGATTAGCTTTCAGTCTTCTCTTCTCCAGGCTGAACAGACCCAGGTCTCTCAGCCTTTCCTCACAGCAGATGTTCCAGTCCCCTCATCATCTTTGTTGCCTTCCCCTGGACTCTCTCCAGTAGTTCCCTGTCTCTTGAACTGGGGAGCCCAGAACTGGACACAGTACTCCAGATGTGGCCTCACCAGGGAATAGTACAGGGGGAGGATCACCTCCCTCGACCTGCTGGCCACACTCTTCTCAATGCACCCGAATTTTCCTTTCATCACTTCACAGCCTGTAATAGTGCATAAGGAACCTTTTTTATTTATTGAGATAGATGGCATCTAAGTATCTTGTGTTCTGAGGGAGGTTTGCTAAATATCTTGCTGCTGGTAATCTCTTCCTTCTCAGAATGTCTGAGGGACAGAAGAAAGTAAGATAAGAGGCAGATAAATGTTGAACTGCAAACAGCAAGCTCTGTTGTCTCATTCCTTCTTTCCCTTCCCTGCATGTGCGTGGCACACACATGCGGGTGGGCGGTTTGTGTGTGTGTTGTGTGGGGTTTTTTTGGGGACGGATTTTTAGTATCAGTGTTTTGACACTCATTGTAAGCCTACTGGACGATTTGCTGTTGTCTCAAGCAAAAAAGACGACCTTGAACTGCAACCCCTCCAATGCTTTTATTGTTGCATTCTGATATCCTAGAAATACGTCTAGGTTAGTAAGACTGCGAAGATGCAAGCTTTTCAACTATTATGGTATGAGAGGGAGAGAGGGGAGGAGAACTGAATACTGCCTTCAGGAATATATTTCCCTGTTAATTGTGTGTATGAAGAGATGCAGTCCAAATAGTGCGATGCTGGCCCTTTAACTTTTCCAGTAAATTCAGTTTGTTTTGTACTGCTTTCTTCCCCCACCCCGCTTGACCCTGGACCCCAGGAAACATACTCTTGAATTCCTCATTTCACTTTACTTATCAGCCATCCAAACCATTCAGAAACCGAGTTGTACGTGAAAAGTCCTTTAATGTTTGCTTTTGCACACCACTCTTAATAGACGATCTTGGTGCATTCTATAATTGCCAATAAAGTGTTTGAGCACCCTCAAATGTAAGTGGACGTTCTGGCACAGCTGGAGTGTTGAGGCTTGGAAAAGCACTTGGAAACAGCTCAAAACCAGTATTCCTTGTGCAGAATTTAACAAAGTTTGTACTGTCAGAGATGTTTGTCTGCTCTAACTTTTGTGCTCGGTAGATCCTTGAAGCTGTTTTACAAACTTCAAAAATGAAGCAAACGGGTTATTTGTCTGGAATCTTGCAGGCCTATAATCTGTGGGCCGCTACACTGGTATCTTTGTGGGGAAGGTGAGAAAGACCTTATTTAAGTAAGAAGCTCCTTGTCAGGGGCTCCAGCTTGCTTCTAGGCAGAACTGAAGTGTGTAGTGTGTTCAAAATGCTGTCATTATGGATAGAGCCTTCTGCTTTTAACAGAAGTGTTATTATAGAGATGCTGTTTCTCTTGCCTGTGTCAGCAGCAAGGTGCTTTCTCTTCTGTGCCTGTGTGCTAATTTATGCCATTGCAAGCTTGCCATACCCCAGATTCTTATCTGTACTAAAACTAAGCTCTACTTAGAATCGAAGTGGTTGTGACTTCAGATTATAAATGCCGTTTTTTTGTTAGGCCTTCTTTGCTTTCTGTTTTTTCTACTAATATAATTACAGGAAAAATGGTTATCAAGGTCGGTTTGTATAGATACACTGGGAGTGTTTTCCGGTTCCAACAAAATAAGCTTATTTCCTGAAGTATTTCAAACCCTTCATACATATGGGTTGGTGTAGTGCGTTGTTGCTCTGTGCCTGCGGTTGAAGCCTTATTTACAGTAACCTGTTTCTAGCAGCAGGCAAGCAAGTGAACATTAAATTTTGATTGAATGGATTGACAAGAAAGGGATAAATTCAGCATGCTGACCATAGGAGCTGTTGGATGTAGAGAATTAAAGGAAGACAAATCTTGCCATATTATTTTCCATGCCAGCACTTAAATGTTTGGAATGCAACAAATGGTTTTCATTACAGCTCCTTCCTGAGTTAGTGCATGTTAATTCTTGTTTGCCCTTATAAAATAAGCCATGCCTGTACATGCATTTTTAGAAGAAGGAGCCAGTGAATCAATCAGTGCCACAACTGACACGGAAGAAGAAACAGAGGTAGATTTGTTGTGTTTGGTGGCTTTTGGTCCTGAGTTCTGATGAGTAACCATGCTATGGCAATTGCATGAGGAAGCTTGCCCTCTCCTCTATGAGTAGCTGACACTTTTTAAAGCAAGATTATTTTTATCCTGTAATGGTTAACAATTTTAAAGAAAACAAATAATTTTTTATTAAAGAACTTTAATTGTTTGTGTTGGTTGAAAAGCAGAAGAGAAATTGACTTTAGGTTAGAGACTATTTTTTGTCTGGTTTTCAGCAAGCAAGGAGCAGGAAAGTGGCCTTTAGGGGAAGACTTTGGGCATTTCTTCTGTCCTTTCAACCAGGCTACTATTCCTAGCCGCTTGAGCCTTTCTGGTCTCTCATCAGAAAGTTTGAGTTTTGTTCTGAAATGTGCTTGCTTCACCTGCCTGTCCTGACTCTTTCAGTACTTGTGGTTTGTTCCCTGGCAATATTAGTTTACCTGCTGTCCAAAAATACACTTGTACAGCCCAAATAAAAACAGAACAAGTTGCATGTTTGTTTAATTTCTTTTGTTTGGTGCAATCAATGTGTTAGATATTTAATGGAAATGAAAGGTTACTGCTCAGAGGTACTTGGGTGAGGTGATTTTGTAGATTTTAAGTGTGGCTTTTTTAACCAAGTGGAGGTCTGTGAACTAACTTAAACAATTCAATTTAATCTGGTATTCAGTCTCAATGTATCAACTTGTATCTCATATTGTAGTTTTGAACACACTGTCTTTCTTTTCCAGTTGAAAACAGTTGAAGCTACTGAAAACAGTTGGGGAAAATGAGGACATTTCCAGTCATCCCACTGTAGCTAATTATGCCAGTTGTGGCAGAAGGATATACTGGCTTCTTGCCTTCCAGCCAGAAGCCTTCAAAGTAGTCACTTAGTGCTGAGTGTGACAGGTGACTGTTAAACATAGCAGAACTGAAGACTAGGTTGTCTTCCTTGAAATGGGTCATTTAAAACTTTTTTTCTTTTACTTCTGCAGAAAGCTGAATGAGTGAAAAGATCTCAACTTTCTTTTATTAGGCAGGAGAGTTACGTTACTTCCAGCATTAGAAATGATACAAATATGCAAGCTCTGTTTCTTTTGACACTGCTTCAATGCATTTGTCGCTGATGTCTGTAATGTTGTTACTTTGCTTTTCAGGTCTCGCTTTCAAGTCCAACTAGGTAGTCTGGCTATTGCTCTGACATCTCTCTTATCCACAGTGAAGGTGCTACAGCCACAATTTTAGTTTCTCTTTCCTCCTGCTTCTCTGCCTGCTTTCTTCGTTGGGCTTCTCCAGTGTAGTCGTTTGTTGCTATCTCAGTGTTTGTCTTGTAGTGTTCTGGGTCCCTGGAGCTCTTGTTTTTTACTTACCGTATTTGGTCTGTCGTCCTAAATGTACTTTCCACACCTACTTTTCTTAACCACTTAATGTGTTGCCTTTGACAACATTTGGGCTACAGTATAGGGGTGTCTTGTGGTTATTTGTTGCTTTTTAAATGACAAGCAATGACATTTAAAGCTGAGTAAATAGCAGGCCAACTTTTTTTCTGGCTTTCCTGTGTGGCTTATTTATGTAGACCTACATATTGAAAGAGCATTTGTTTTCAAAGTAGCATTGAAAACTCTTTGCAATTCCCTTCAGTCTTTCCCCTCAGACTTGGCAATATTTGCAGTCTTTGTTTTTGAGCAATAATAAATAATATAATAATATATAAGATAGAAATAATGTATTCATATAAATAAATATTAAATAAATATAATAATAATGTGAATCTGATGTGCCTTTTCTTTAAAAGCTTCTAATTCACATATTACTATGTTCAAACCTTTATTTTGAATGTTGAATGCTAAAATCTGACAGTTGAAGTTCAGTATTAGTCTCTTGAAATGAAGCATGTAATGTTATGTGTAAGTACCATTATACGCTGAATTTCATTCAATTCCTTATTTCAGATGCTTGAGTCTGATAATATGAATGCAAGTGCCTTGCAAGGAAGCAGTCCTGTTATCCTATTCTTAAGTTAAAATAGCATGTTTTTCCCTATGCCCTGACTGTTGTGTGGGAAAGGGTTATATTCTGATGCTTTTGCATTTCACAGCATTAAGCTATAACATCAGAAGCCTCCTCAACGCTCTTTGATCCAGAAAGCACCTATGCTTGGCTGACCTTCTAGGTAACTTGTCCTTCAAAGAAGCTACACCCTCTTCCCTCAAAAGGTTCGGGAAAGGTGGAACAATTACAGTTTTGCTGAACTTTAATTCCAACAACAAAAGCATGAGCTGTTAACATGGATAAATTTGTAGGAAAACAGTATTTTTGTGAGCTAAAATGGTATTTAAAACCAGTGTTCAATTTGCTGTGTTAAGTTGTAGCCAATGCAAAAAAATAAACAACCTAAAGCAGTTACTTTTAGACTCTGTCTAGGCAACTGACTGTTCGTGTCCTGTTACATGACAAAAAGCTAGCAGTAGGAATAATGAGTAGCTGTTTCACTGCAACCTGATGATACAGAGTTTGAAAAGGTCTGAACACTGCTCCATTTAGCTGTGAGGTCTCTTTATGAGATGTAGTGTCCTTTGCTTTCATTGTCATAGCCCAATCAGATCTCTGCTCCAGTTGCTTGTAAACTTACACAATGGCTGTTGTTGTTGTAGTAGAATAATGCTTTGAGATTGTGTGTGTGCCTTACTGTACCAGCACTGAAATGTTTTACGGACAAAATAAAATCCAGTATTCTCTTTGGGAGAGGTGCATTTACTATCCTTTAGGATATTCTTACCACACAGAGCTGGTTTGTGCTAGTAGAAGTGGTGTTTTTCTTTCAGTTGCATTGGCAATTAGGAAATAATGTACATAATTTTGTGTCTCTTTTTGAAAAGGCATTGTTGAAGCGCTGTTAACAAAAACAAAACAACAAACAGGCCATCAGGCTGTCTGTCTGCGTTATCAGACTGAATGACCGGAAGAATTGGATTACTTTTGTGACACTGAGGGAGCACTGAACTCTGTGTGGTGCTTGCCTTAGGAACAATTCAGGACTCTGCGTGCAAGTGTTACCTGCCAGCCAGCTAAAATCTGAGATCAACTAGAGTCTTAAAGATGTCTATAGGAGAATCTTAGTTCAGTTCTTCACTTGATGATTAGCCTTCTGTGCTTCATAGAAGTACCCTAGAAATTAAGACGTGAGTTCTGGTTTTGGCTCTCAAATAAATGCCAGGTGGCAGTTTCGGATAGGAGGCATAGTGGGTTTTCTACATGTGCTAGAGTCAGCTTTGATTCTTACTCTTGCCTCTCCTGCATGCTGTGTCCTATATATGTGTCAGTTTTCACCCAGCCCATGCCAGAATCTAGTCCTTGCAGTTAAGATGGGTGAATGACCCTGCAAGGCAATTTGACTGGGAAGGTGCTTAGATATGTTAGATGTACTTAACTAATATGGCAGCAATGGATCAAATCAATAGGCTACTTTATTGAAAAGGAAAACACTAGCATGCTCCAAATAGTAGCTAGCTATTGTCACATTTCAGTACGTATGTCAATACTGTCATGTTATGGCACAGTTTAACCCTAACCAAAATAGAAAGCCAGGCCAGTGATTCCCTTCCCCCTTGCGTTCTCTTGCCAATGAATTCAAGTATGGTAGTGCTATATGGACGGTCTGTTATTGCCCAGTCAGAAAGGTGAAATGGTTTGAGATAATTGTCACTTTATAATTGGGTTATTGAGCTAGGTGCTTTAGTGCTTTCTGTTCCAGGTTGGTCAATGCTGTTCTAATTTGAACATAATTGGATGAGAAGTGCTGCTTGCACTGTTCCAGTGAGGCTGGGAATACATATGAAGCTAATGAAGAGATCTTCTTCACCATTTTTTCCTTAAGCATGCTAGCAACTTGTGCTTTAAAAAAAAATTTAAAAATGGAATCATATTGAGCAATGTTTTTTTTCTTGAGTGCTCTGTAAGGTCATCTAGCTCCCTTAGGGGTTCAAGCAATGAGAAAGAAAGATCAAAGTTGGAAAAGCTCAAAGCAGCATTGTTTTCAACATTGTCAGGTTGGCTACAGCTCTGTCTAGTTGAGCCTTGAAAATCTCCAAGGATGGTAATTGCATAGCCTCCGAGTGACCTGTTCCAGAGCTGCTCTGCTCTCCTGACACATGAACTCCTAACATAAGGGACAGGTTGTTTTGGAACTCTGGCTTGCACCAGCCTGCAATTTTTAGTTTCCAGTGTAGTCATCTGATCAACTCCCTTTCCCCTCAGCTGCAGTGCCTGTGCTGTAGCAGTCCTAAACATTTGATTTTTATCATTGGCATGTTAAGTCTTGTTTGCCTTGATTTTTGGAGAGGGGCCAGCAGGCATTTTATTTTTCAAAATGATATGCGCTAAGCACAAATTTGAGTAATTAAATTATCTTAACTTCAGCACAAAAGAGAATAGTTAGAAAAGTTTACTACTGAAGAACAGGACAGTGCATTTTAAAATGTCAGTCAGATTACTCTCTAGAGTTCAAAAGCTTTCCTTGCCTAGTTGTAAAGTACAAATACTTTTTGCCCGTTTGGTCTAGAAATAGCCAACATGAGGAAGCCTTCTGTTTCCCTGTACCTTACTTTGAAATCCTTTCCTGTGTATCATTGCACTCTTTCTCCTGCTGTTAGGCTATTGCAAAAGATACGCAACAGCACCTTGAAGTAGTCAAAAGAACATGAAACCGCTAAATATTGAAGCTTTTCCTAGACCCAGGTACCTTTTGTGGGATTGTCTCCTTTGATATGAGAACGTAGTTGATATCGGCTCTAAAATCTGGCCCAGACTGGAGCTTATTTGCACTCAATGTTGTTCAAAGAATGATTGACAAGAAGTCACTCTTGTACTCACCCTTTGCCTTGATTGTTGTTCAAGGACAAAAGGTGACCCCACAGCACCATGGTCAGGCCAAAGTTTGTATTTAACAGGAGAAAAGCAAATGCTAAGGGTGAGGATGCTTTGTGCCTGCTGTGTCCATCTGCTGCAGGGTCACGTACTGGACAGCCAGTGACATGTACTGCTGTGCGTGGGCCGGGATGAAGCCAGTTCCTGAGGGATGTGCAGTGTAGCTGAGGGGAGCAGTGGAGCCCCCTCCCGGGAAGCTTTGTGGCAGTTAAAACTGGCTTGTGCATCACCTGCTGGAACAGTTCAGCCTTGTTAAATAGTAACCTGTGAAACTGGCGTACCTCCTGAAAAAGGTTTTCAGAATGAACTGATAAGCTCAGAAGACAGAGCCTGACACGAAGGAAGAAGCTGTTTTTTGTAGACTATCCAGGAGGTGAGCTGTGACCCCCAGACTTTTGAGTCTGGCTTTCGTATACGTAGTCTGAGGAGATCAGCTACATCCACACTGCATTGTGTGTGGTTCATGTTTGCCTTGCACCCCAGGGTCCAAGACACAAAGAAGCCCAATAAAACATAAGCAAACTCAAAGTTTCTGAAGTAACAAGAGCTACATTTACAATTTTTATTTTAACGTTATGAAGGTGGCAAACGTTTTGTCCAGGTGAATGACACTGGACAGTGCAAAGCCTCTTTAGAGAGTGTTGGAGAAGTGTCTGGCACAGAGGAGCAAAGTTGGTGCAGCCTGCCACAGTGTTGCACACTTGGGCCAGGCTTGGGAGCAAATTATCCTCTCTGCTTCGCTTGGATTTTCTTGAGAGAAGTCACTGCATTGCTGCCAGGTTTTCCAGAGTGAGCTAGTCTCTTTGCTCTGTGGCTGGTGTGGGAATTGGGGCTGGGAGTGAAACAAGAAGCTACTCAAACGTGGTGTAGCTGCTGTTGAGGTGTAAAGGGTCTGTATATAAAGCATAAGCCCAGTGTTGCTATAATGATTATTTGAGAAGCAGTGGAGCTGCCATGTCTTAACCCTGGATTATATTACTTAGCATTGTTTTGGTGCTGCTTTGTTCACTGTGTCTTGTAGCATTATCTTAATGTAGGTTCCTTTCCATGAGGGCCACCATTTGATGGGGTTGGTGTAGTACTGAACACAGTGGGATTCAGTTTGCTGATTAGGACTTGTAAATGCAGCAGTGAAAAAGAGTAGTTTACAGCAACATGTTGTAACATTTTTCTTTGGTGCTGTTTCAGTTTAGGGAATTGATACCTGGAAACTTGATCAGGCTCCGTGACCTACACTTGAATACTTAGCCCTCTCTTTGTTGACTTGTTTTGCCAGAGCACCATTTCTTCATCTCTTTTGCCCTTATTTTTCTTACACTGAAATGAGAGGGTGATAGTATATTGTAGGTGTTTTTGAAGGGTGTCTTTAAATACCATAGAGTTAATGCAGTGGTGGCTGTTGCATGCATCTTTAACATAAATGCATTGGTACAGATGGTGAAGGGAGACATTTTCGGCCTCTCTTGATCTGCAAACTTTGTGCCTGCCTAGCCCTTAAGGGGGAAAAAAAAAAGTTTTTAATGTGTAGCTGAGCTGAGGACACTTGTATAATGATGAATTTTCCATTCCTGACAATATATGAAATTAAATAATGAATTACGAATGTTGCTTTTGTCTTTTCAGTACATCAACTGTGGTAACCTGGAACAGCTATTAGACAGTAACCAGCATCTGTCCTGGACAGTGAGGGTGAAACTGGCATATGACATTGCTATGGGGATCCGTTATCTTCACTATAAAGGCATTTTCCACCGAGACCTTACATCCAAGGTACCATTTATAAAATGAACATTTTAATGAGGGTACTGTAACTGGTTGTTTCGTTCTTTCTCCTCCTTCCAGCAGAGAACTGCCATTATATAAGGTGTGATCTAACACATTTTGAGAAACAAATTGAAATACAGTTTATAGGATTAAAACTTTCTTCAAAACGTATTGATAATTTGTGTGGGAACTGGAGAAATAACTGTCCTGAAGGAAGGTCATTCCTTAAATGAGTTCAGATTAGGATTTCTCAGAAAGCAGCTGCAGAGTTTTTAGTTCTGAATTACAGTTCAGTAAAGTATTTAAATCCCTGGATAATTAAGCATAACAATCTAACATTTGGAACAGGTCAATCACATTTGGAACTAGATTTGAGAAGATTTACAAATGCAATTTAAAATCTCCTTGTTTTTGTTTCCCCATGTATTTCACAAATCTGCTTCGGTAGGAAGAGTGACCTTTCATTACTAATTCAGCATTATTCACAATCCTGGTTTATATTTCTTTCATTTTTACAGTCAGTAAGATCAAACCAGTTTACTTACAATTTTCAAATTTCAAAATTTCCTCCAGAATGCTATTTCAGTGGCGGAGTTTTCAATGGACATAGATTTGTTTGAACCGCTTTGGTGACAACTTGTATGAATTTAGTTGGCTGAAGTAGCTAGCTAATTCAAGCTCAGCTAGAAATAGGGACATAGGAGCACTAAGCTCTGTAAACAAATTACCCCAGTATCCACACTGGGTCTTGTCATCCATTGCAGCCCGTGCTGAGGGCTTTGCTGTCCTGTCTGTCCTGTTGTCTAGAGCTAATGAGCTAGTTTAAGCTCACTGGGGACTTGCAACATGGAAGTACCCCCAAACTGTTCTTGGGAAGACTTCATAATGTCACTTTAATCAAAAGCATCCGGAAGAACTTTATCTTAGCCTAAAAGGAACTATCTTTTTAAGATCAGAAATGGCTTTTAAAAATAAAAACACAGCACAGTGTGTTTGCAAATTTGAGTGACTGCTAGTCCTGCATTCAAACTGAAAAGATAACTTGGTCTGCCTCTTTTTTTTTTCCAGTTCAGGATGTGTTTTAGTACATTTAAGCGTGGGGAAGTAGAGTTACTGCAAGGAACTAAAGTAACTAATGAGAACTTTGTGCCTGCAGCATTTATCATAAACACATACTGTGATGGCTAGTATGAAAATCCGTTTCCTGAGACCTCTGTGAATGCCTTTGTTCAAAGCTTTACATAATTGTATGTCATTCTTCCAGAGCTTCCCTACCAATGCTTCAATGTTATCTATTGTTGAATGTCAATTGTTTAGAAAACGCACCCACTGGGAGGAGTGCATGATTTCACTGCAATAGCAAACTCGTCAGGAAGTAGTAAGGGTTACTTCAAAAGAAAAACCAAAAAAACAAGCATCAAACTTTAAGAACTTACTAGCAGTTATTCTGTATTTGGATGGTTCTTAGCACTAAAGTATACTATGTGTGTGGGTCACACTGGAAGCTGTCAGGATAAAAGTTTAAGTCCAAACCAGGACAGCTATATTCTATATTTTCCAGTTTCTTGGGTTTTGGGGGCTGTTTATGTTTTTAGGTTTTCTTTATTATTTTTTTGAGGTCATGTGTGCACTTGCTTTTTATGTTTGGGAAGGGAAGTAGATGAAACACCTGTCCTTAAACACCCAGGTACTTGTGAATGTTATTAGTGTATTATTGTATTGATGAAATGTACTTTAAATCTGTTGGGCAAATGACTCCCCTTTTGGGCAAATGTTTAAAACCTGGCCAGTCAGCAGGGCAAACAAGTCACTTTGCAAAGCAAAAAAATTAAGAAGATAACCGTAGCAAAAATAGATCATTGAAATTTTCAGCTCTCAGTGTGGCTTTACTTGACGAGATGCCTTGTATTTTACCGGGTTTGTACTAGTGGTGGGATGAGTTGTCTTCATTCTTACTAGTAAATAGTCAATGTGTGAGAGAGCTGAAGGAAGAGGTGATGGGCCCTTTTCTTGGGAGGAGACAACTTGTGGATCTGGACTGGATAAGGGCAGATTCAGTACTGTTCTGTATAGTCCTTCATTCTTTGGTAAGCTTCAGTAATTGATGTGATGGCTTTATTAATCAAATGAAGGCAAAGACAAGGATTTAGGCATCTGCAGAAGTCACTGAGCTTGCTGCGGGGGTGAGGGAGGTCTTTTTCTAGAAAACTTGCTGACCCTGACTGAACTATGAACAGAATGAAACTGAGACTTTCTGAGCAGGAATGTCTCCGTGCTTTAGCTGTTACCCTTAACACAATAGCCCCCTGCAAATTATCCCTCTAATGTGAATTTTACTATAAAAATTATTTGTGATTAATTTAGACCCGTACTTCTGCCTTTCTTGTTCTGTCTCTGGCAAACCTCTTAATTCCTGCAGCTTCCTGGAGCTGGTGGTGTGGATACATAAAGTTTATTCTGTCAGTTATGGCAGCAGAGTTGTCTTGCTCTGACAGTAGCATTGTATGTGTCTACGCACTGGATGTGTAAAAACTTAAAGAAGGAAAAGTTCCTGACCCCTGCCAATCTAAGATTGAAAAATCAGTGGTTTAGACAATGAGTATACAGCAGGGTGATCTCTCTTCTTAATTGCACCACGTGGAGAGTAGCAGAACAGCATTAATACTGCAGAAAGCCAGAGGGAAGAACGGTAGAGAAGAGTAGACATAAGTCATTATAGTCGATGTGGCAGTTCACAGGAGATGTCAGCCCTGACATCCCACCGGTGCCCTTCTGTCAAAGACAGAGGCAGTGCTTGTTAGATAAGTGTGCTGCCCAGGCAGCTGGTGCTTACCCACGTTGTGAGCAGCTCAGACCTTGGGCTCTGGGCTTGGGCTGCCGTAGCCGATTGGGCTGATCTGCTCCGATCAACAGTAACAGCCTAACTAAATCTGTCAGAAGGTAAGAGTGGTCAGTGACTTGTATGTTCTGTAAGCCAGTAAATGCAGTGTCCTCACTTTTGACTTGTCATAAAGAGATTTATGCAGAGATAAGCCATTGATGGGTTATAACCAGGACAGACATCCAGCCTCATTGGTTCATTCCCTGTCCCCTGTCCATATCACTGCAAGCCCTGTGAATTGTTTTTCATTTGGGGCTTGTTGTGCTGTACACAAGGAAGATTTGCATCCTGAAATCATGAGGATTTTCTTAATCTTTCAGATTCTCAAGGAGATCCGGTTATGAATTTTAACTCTGATAGTCTTAGTCATAGAAAATGCAGTCATTAAAACAGAAATCATAACGTGAAACATTGGAAGGGTTTCAATGCGAGTCAGTGGATTGTGATAAAGTTTTTCTTAATCTGACTTTTTTGCAACGTTGTGTCTGTTCTTACCTACAATTAAAGTAACAGTGCTTGCGCAGGCACAGGGAAGAAGTGTCCAGCCTGCAAAAATAATAAGGCAAAATCCTTTTGTACCTCACCCCTCAAAACAAATACCTTACTACTTCAGAGAGTTCCTTAAACACCTTGTTTACACTGTATTTGCATTACATTCAAACCCTGTTCTGGAAGCACTGTTTAGTTCCTTGGCAGCTTACTCCAGTGACTGCCCTAATGTTCTTACAGTATCTCTGAGATGAGGGAGATGAATAAACTCAGCCTTATCAGAACAGATTAAAAGCAAGAATATTGGTGGATATTTGGTATGTGTCTTAAGACTTTGGAGTATTTGGCATTTTACATGTTTTAAGTTCAAGGCAATATGCGCACTGGCCTCAGGGGCAATTGGAAGCAGCACAGCACTTATAAAATAGTCAAGTTTAACTCCTGGAGGCAGGTAATACGCAAGATTAGCAACAGTCTCTGAAAGATTTTGTTAAACTAGCTTCCTTGTCACAGAATCCTCCTGTGATGCTGAGGAGGGCCAGAATCC